>CM062289.1:47912700-48201746 GCA_031216915.1 Pictodentalium vernedei
CATGATAAAACCGATAGAATGTTTTTGGTCCATTTGATTCCATCAATGACACTGCAGCTCAAAGTGTCCAAGAAGGGACTGAACTGAATGAAAGATCCAATAATATCAAGTCATTCAATCAAGTTCCTACAGAAAAGACATCACACCAAAGCAACATATAAAATCTGAAAAACACCAAGTGAGGGATGCAATCTGTTGTGTGTACTAATTGAATTGTTGACAATTTCTGTGCCAAACCCAACGTGTCTGATAGTGGCCATTTTTTTCAACAAAATTCAGAAAAATTTGACAGTTCCCATGTTAGTAAGACATCACACTAAAGCTACATATGAAATTTGAAGTAGATCAAATGAGAGGAGAGGCCTGTAGGGTGTGACAATGAAATTGTTGACAAATTATCTGCCAAATCCAAGATGGCTACAGGTGGCCATATTTTCAACACAATTCAGAAAAATTTGATAGCTCCCATCTTGACAACACACCAAAGCTATATATGAAATTTTAAAAAGACTGAGCAAGAGATGTGGCATGTAGTGTATTCCATTGGAATTGTAGACAATTTATATGCCAAATCTAAGATGGTTGCTGGCAGCCGTCTTTTTCAACGAAATTCAGAAAAATTCAATTGCTCCTATCCAGACATTACCACAAAGCCATAAATGAAATGTGGAACTGATCAGATTAGAGATGCGGCCTGTATGCAGCAAAGTATTTTTTTTCAACAAACAGTTGTTTTGTTTGGCAATTTAATATCAAAACAGATTTTTCACTGCAGAATAATTTCTTGAATAACTGTAAAATTTAACTTTTGGTCTCAAAAACATGATATTTTATCCTCAATGGCATGAACTCAAACATCTCATTCCCATGAGGGGTCATAAGCTATGTTTTCTTGGCCAACAGTTGAAAAATAAAATTTCAATGGCGATTTTTCTGAATAGTGCTTTTCAGTGTGGCCATTATGTTTGATAAAGGATTTTAAACCATGAAAGATTTTAAAACTTCTGTAGTCCCCCACCCACATGTGCAGATTACCTTGTCAGTGGTTTCTTGCAAAGTTACGACTGCCTGTCACTATGTCTAAAACAGTGACCAGCCTAGGAGTAAATTTTAGGGAGAAGTGACTTCTCTCAGAAAAATAGGGATAAGTGAGAGCTCTTACTGGAGAAGTGAAATTTCTAAAGAAAGAAATGCTGAGAAAAGAAGTAATATTTCAAAATTCGTCAATAGACCTGTCAAACATTAACAAGACATCACACCAAAGCTACATACATGTATGTAATCTGAAAAAAGATCGCAGGAGAGATGCAGTCTGTAGGGTGTGCCAATGGAAATGTTGACAATTTATATGCTAAATCTATGATTGATGTTGAATGCAATCTTTTTCAATGAAATTCGAAACACTTCAACAGCTACAATCTGGACATTGTCCCGGGAATGTGGTGGCTCAGTGGTAGACTGTTGGACTTCTATGCTAGAGGTCCTGAGTTTGATCCCCATCCAGGAAGACCCACGTTGTGTCCTTGGGCAAGACACTTTCTCCCAGTAGCCCACATGGGGTCACAATGATGCCGTGTACTCAGGTGTACTACATGTCGATGGTGCGCATGTCTTCAACAGCTGTAACCCTGCTTGAGTGGAGCTTGAACAGAGATAGAATGATGAGGAGCTGGTAGTTGCTCGTCGATGCTCGGTGGCTCTCTCTGGGTACTCTGGCTTTTTTCACCCGTAAAACTAATACAGTAACGATTAGCCATTGTGCATAAGTATGTGACCTTAAACACAAATAAATTAATAAATTATAATAGACATTGCCCCAAAGCTATGTATGAAATTTGGAACTGATTGGATAAGAGATGCAGCATGCACAGTGTACCAATGGAATTGTTGTCAATTTATGTGCCAAATCCAAAATGGCTGCTGGCAGCCAATTTGTTTTTCAACAAAATTTAAAATTCATCAGAATTTAATAGCTTCCATTTAGACATACACCAAAGCTAGATATGAATTTTGAAACTGGTCGGGTAAGATATGCAGACTGTAGGATGAGCCAATGCAATTGTGAACGAACAGACGTTGTCACGTTGAACTAAAAACAATATTCTGGCCAGTGCAGTTTCTGAAATATGGGCATTTGAATTTTTTTCTATTTTCAGCTCCTGGGGTTCCCATGGGGCTGTGAATTTTTTTATTTTTTTTTTTTGGGGGGGGGGGGGGGAATCAACCCAGTACTTATGACCCGATTATGCTTCAATGCGTAATTTGTTCAAATCAGCCTATCAGTTCTTAAAATACAAATTTTGGATGGAGCCCAAAATGGGCATTCACCCATAAAGAGCCTAAATAGCGACATACCAACTTGCCTTAGAGAAACTTTAATCTTCACCACCAAAGATTTTTAGGCTTTTAGGGACATCAACCCCAGCGAAAGGTGGCTTAAGCTTCATTTGAACAAAGTGGGGAGCGCGGTGGCTCAGTTGGTAGAGGTGCAGGCTGCAAGTCGAGAGGTCCTCGGTTCGAATCCCACCTGCGGCAACCGCGTTGTGTCCTTGGGCAAGACACTTCATCTCCATTGCCCGCTTGGGGGCACGATGACGCCGTGTACTAAGGCGTACTGCACGTCGATGGTACGCATGTCTTCAACCAATCTAACCCTGCCTGTGCTGCAGTGCGGAGTTACGATGTTGGGGAGCTGGCAGCTGCTCGTCGTTGCTCGGTGGTTCTCTCCGGGTACTCCGGCTTCCTCCACCCGTAAAACTGTCACGGTCATGATTAGCCATTGTGCATAAATATGTGACCTTAAACATCAATAAATAAATAAATAAATAAATAAATATATTTGAACAAAGTAGAAAGGGTATACTCCAAAGATCATCTGTGCCATATGTTTTTGAGTTTGTCCAGTGAATTTTGTAGAAGAAAACTTTCAAATTAAATGGACGACGAACATTCCCTTTGACAGGGATGTAGCTAGGAGTTTTTCAGGGGGTTGAACTTGAAGGGATGCTCCCACCCCAAATTTATTTATTTATTTATTGATGTTTAAGGTCATATATTTATGCACAATGGCTAATCATGACCGTGACAGTTTTACGGGTGGAGGAAGCCGGAGTACCCGGAGAGAACCACCGGGCAACGACGAGCAGCTGCCAGCTCCCCAACATCGTAACTCCGCACTGCAGCACAGGCAGGGTTAGAGTGGTTGAAGACATGCGTACCATCGACGTGCAGTACACCTTAGTACACGGCGTCATCGTGCCCCCACGCGGACAATGGAGATGAAGTGTTTTGCCCAAGGACACAACACGGTTGCCGCAGGTGGGATTCTCCCACCCCAAAATGTTGACTCTCAGAGACTGTACCAGTAGGCTTTATGGCATTCCAAGCAGTTTAAATGACTGCAGCTAAATATCAATATACATAATTTGAGGATTTAAGACAACACAAAATGACATTTTTTTAAGTAGGCCCTTTCTGCCTTCATGAGGTATTGTGTAAATTACATGAATGTACATGTATGGAGAATGCTAAAAAAAATCAGTATTCAACCAATAATTTATTAATTAGTCATCTCATTTATGAGGTCATGCTGAGCAGTGAGCACACGAATCTTGAAATGAACTCAAAGACAATCAACTGATTATTATGCAAACAAAGTATGAATAATGAGTTAACTTACTTACTCAGCTTATTTGTCACAATATGTGTGAGATATTAATTCAACAATACCAAATACAAATCAAAATTTTCAGTCTGACTATATCTGTATTTCATGAGAGTGCACATAGCCAAAGAAAACTGTGCATAATTTTGGTAGTCACTTTAAAAATTACAGGACACAGCCTCACAGGGGGCACATTTTGAGTCCTAATACAAACTGCAATCTGTGAATGCATTGTATATATTTAAGAACAAAATGAGTAACATGACCATGATTGGGGAATTAACTTCGAGGCCACCGAGTAGACAGAAAATCTTGTGTTGTTCAATCAGAATTCTGTCTGTGGTAGACAGCAGTTGGAAATTGCATGAAATGTAATAGCACATTCATAAAAAACATCCATTACAACAATGCTTTGAATTTCCAACTGATGGAAATTTTGCCTGAAAAACATTTACTATCTTGATTTTTGGTAAAATATTGGGGGTGAGACACCCCCCAACACTCCCCACCCCACTCCTGTAGCTATATTTCTGCTCTCTAGTGGTTCATGAGAACTGTATTTTTAAAGTTTGTTATGCTTGTGGGGCATTAAATACAGCCTGATCTGAACAAAACACAAAAGGGATTTTCCAAAGATGGTCTGTGCAATATATGTTTGAATTTGGTCAAGTGGTTTTGAGGAAGACAAGTTTCAAAAGTTAACAGATGAGGGATGTAGAGTGATGGCAACCAATTGCTCCTACTGACTTTCAGTCAAGTGAGCTAAACAATTATGCAACAGTTTTATTTATACATTATATTAAGTATGCTTTTGGACAATTGATATCAAAATGTTTTGGGAATCATTAATTCTCATCAATTATTGATCTAGTGCAAATCATTGAAAAAGGAAATGAGAATGGTAGCATTTGTTTGCAAAGCACGCTATGGCATATCTCCACATTTTCAGCCTACCATCACAATAGTCACAAATCATTTCTCATACAACCAAAGTGTTATCACTGGGGCAATACAGGGCTATATAAAACTAGGTATCCTCTGTGAAAAATCTATAAACCCTATCATATCTTGACATGAAAACACCTTAAACATTTTGAACAGGAGGGTGGCCATGCCCAGGGCATATCCCCACCGTGCGTACTGCCGAACATTGACAAGAGAAGAAATGAACCATGATACCACGAAAGCTATTCCCATAAACAATCTTCGTTCCAAATTTAATTGAGAGCCGCGAACCCCAAACCAGAGATATGAAGCGAACAGACACAAATTAGCTATTTTACGAGGCAAACAGCAAAATTATTGTCTTTGTTTTACAGCAAGGTAATTGTGAAGGCCAGAAACACCTGTTACTGAAGCTTTCGGAACATTCACATAATGAGATGTAGAACAAAGACATATTGCCACATGGGGGAGCACTGATTTGCATGTTTTTTTCTTTGTTTTACTGCAAGAACATGACTCACTTAAAAGCCTTACCCATAAACATAATCTTCATTCCAAATTCCATTGAAATCTGATAACTCAAACCTTATAAAACAAAGACAATGCCAAATGTGGGGAGGTGATTTGCATGTATTTCTTTGTTTTACTGCGGTGCATGGCTCATTTGAAATTCTTTCCAATAAACAATATTCATTCCAAATTTCAGTGAAATCTGATAACCCAAACCTGAAATATGAGGTCAATAGACAAATGAAAGTGTCAATGACACTGTAACTCAACTTGTTTAAGACATGTACATGTATAGTGTGTGACACAGCAATGACAAACATCTATGTAATGACCTGATAACAAAGGTACATGTAAAGAATTGTAACGGTGTGTACATAAATACTGAGCGTTGCCTGTAACAAATGTATAGGTAAAGTATTGTAAAAGTGGGGTGACAGTTAGATGCTAAACTAGAAAAGAAATCTTTGAGTCTCAGAGTGAGTCTGACTGAACACAAAAATATTTGTTCTCATAGCACAGTGAAAACAAAGGCACCCCCAAAAGACTTGTTCCTGTCACAGGGTGATAACAAAAGTACCCCAAGAAGTTTCGTGAAGATCAGTTCATAAATACAGACACTAGGCCGAGGCGTATTGACATGTGAAATTACTGTGTATAAGTAGCACTGAACAAATCAAAGTTCATCTAATTTGCATAATTTCTGCACAAGAGAAAACCTGTATTATATGTGATGTATTCCATGTTACTAAACATTCCTACAAAAATTTATTCAAATCAGAACTTTCATACAGAAGTTCTATACAAAAAAACAGATTGCACTAATTTTGGTACAAAATGGCCAGCGGCAGCCATCTTGAATTTTGGACCACACCCAAAAAACTTTATCTCGTCCCACGGTGATAACAAAGGTACCCAAGAAGTTTTGTAAAGATCGGTTCATAAATACGGCCTCTAGCCCGAGCCGTATTGGCATTTGCAGTTACAGTGCTGGAAGTAACATTAAATAGATCAAAGTTAGTCTAATTGGCATAATTTCAGCACGAGAAAAAAAAAAACTGTTTTATATGTGATGTATTCCATGATACTAAACATTCCTACAAAAATTTATTAAAATCAGAACTTTCATACAGAGTTCAGTACAAAAAAACTAATTTTGGTTCAAAAAGGCTGCTGGTGACCATCTTGAATTTTGGACCGCACCCAAAAACACTCATTCTCGTCCCACAGTAATAACAAAGGTACCCAAGAAGTTTCGTAAAGATTGGTTCATAAATACGGCCCCTAGCCTGAGCCATACAGAAGTTGTGTACAAAAACTGACTGGACCTAATTTCAGTACAAAATGGCCATGGCAGCCATCTTGAATTTTGGACCGCACCCAGAAACACTCGTTCTCATCCAAAGGTGATAACATATGTACCCAAGAAGTTTTGTGAAGATCGGTTAAAAAAATACAGCCTCCAGCCCAAGCCGTATTGACACATGCACTTACTGTTTATAAGTTGCTCTGAATAAATCAAAGTTCATCTAATTTGCATAATTTTTGCTCGAGAAAAAAACCTGTATTATATGTGATGTATTCCATTTTACTAAACATTCATACAGAAATTTATTCAAATCAGAACTTTCATACAGACGTTCTGTACAAAAAACTGATTACACTAATTTTTGTACAAAATGGCCGTCGGCAGCCATCTTGAATTGCAGACCGGACCCAAAAACACAGTGATAACAAAGGTACCCAAAAAGTTTTGTAAAGATCAGTTCATAAATACGGCCTCTAGCCAGAGCCGTATTGGCATTTGCAGTTACAGTGCTGAAAGTAACACTAAATAAATCAAAGTTAGTCTAATTTGCATAATTTACGCACGAGAAAAAAAAACGTATTATATGTGATGTATCCCATGGTACTAAACATTCATACAAAAAATTATTCAAATCAGAGCTTTCATATGGAAGTTCTGCGCAAAAATCGGATTGCCCCTAATTTTGTACAAAATGGCTGCCAGTGGCCATCTTGAATTTCGGACTGGATCCAAAAACACTCGTTCTCGTCTCACAATGATAACAAAGGTACCCAAGTTGTTTCATAAAGGTCCGTTCATAAATACGGCCTCTAGCCCAAGCCGCGTTTATGGCACGACAGACGGACAGATTGACATATGGACGACGGGCATGACAATACCTCAAATTTGGCTTCGCCAAAGTTGAGCTAAAAATTGGCTATTTTACGAGACAAAACATCAAAGTTGCAAAGTTAAAAGGGGGGATATGTGAAAAAATTGAAAAGGAAAAAATATTATTAGCAACTCATTTGAAAGCTTTTCCCATAAACAATTTTCACTCCAGATTTCACTGAGATCCAAAGACCCAAACCTGAGATATGACACGATAGACAAAAATAGCCTATTTTGATGCATTCAAAGGACCATAACTCACCGAAAAAATACTCCATCAGCAAAACGGCTAATGTTGCTTGAAGGTCTCATGATAGTGAACATCTGTATGAGATATCATCGAAATCTGAGCAGTAATGTTGAAGTTATAATATAAACAGACATTTAAATTAGGATGGACAGACGTAAGAACGGACTCATGGATGCAAGGATGCACAGACGAACAGACAGGCACAATCCAGTTTACCCCACTTTTGAAAAAGTTGGGGTATAATAATAAACTCTTGAGGGAAACTAATTCATTAACAAAAGTGGTGTGAATAATGTGGCACTATGGGAGCCACATGGGGTCGGATAAAAAATATGAAACCTTTAAGCACATATAAAGACCCTGTCTAAACATATAAACACACTTTAAATGAGGAGCCTTTCATGGTTTTTGATTGTCTAATGACAAAAGTTCCACCACAGGAGCTACATGGAGCCATAGCAAAAATCTGAAACCTTTATGCACATCTAATGGTGTATGCACCTGAACATATGAAGACACTTTCAATTTTTCAAATTAACACCCTGGGGAGATATTTGACACAAACCAATTCACTAATGACAACAGTGGTGCTTTGAGCACCACATGGAGCCAAATTAAAAATCTAAAACCTTTACACATGTCTAGAGACCCTACCTAAACACATGAACACACTTTGAATGTTTTGAATTAAAAAATTAAATCTCCTAGGAGCCTTTCACTGAAACCGACTCTCTAACAACAAAAGTGACAACCAATTCTCTAATGACAACAGTGGCACTATGAACACCATGTGGTTCCGAATCAAAGATCTCACACCCTACCAAAACATGTGAACACACTTTCAAAGTTTTGAATGAAAATACCTAGGAGCCTTTCCCCAGAACTGGATTCCCGAAAGACCAATGTGATGCAACAGGGGCCACACAGGGTCAAATAAAAAATCTGGAACCTTTATATACATCTAGATACCCTACCATAACATATAAACATACTTTCAATGTTTCAAGTTAAATCCCTGGAGACCCGTTCACCAGAAACTGATTTTCGAACGACAAAAGTGGCGCCACTGGCACCACATGGGACTGAATCAAAAATCTGAAACCTTGATGTACATTTAGAGAGCCCACCAGAATATATGAACACGCTTCATCGTTCGAATTAAAACCGCTTATAGCCTTTTGCCAGAAACTGATTCTCTAATAACAAAAGTGATCCTACATGTGTCACATGGTACCGAATAAAAAATCTGAAATATTTAAGAACATCTAGACACCCTAACTGAATATATTAACACACTTTCAACATTTCGAATTAAACCCCCTAGGAGCCTTTATTTGGAAACCAATTCCTTACCAACAATAGTGGTGCTATGGTTGCCACATGAGGCGGAAAAAATCTGAAACCTTTACCCATATTTAGAGACTGTATCTTAACATGATCAAGGCCACTGCCAGGTGTGAGCTATGTTCCACAATGGTAAGTTCTTACACTGGACATATTGAAACAACAAATTGGAAAAAGGGTCATAACTCAGCCAATATTGGTCGCACAGAACATGTCTCGAACATGACCTGCATATTCATGAGACAAACCTATGCAAAAATTTGGTGTTGATTCAATAACTCAAACTAAAGATATCAGCCGGACATCCATTTTCAAAACCCCAAAAAATAACTCTGCCAAAATTGGTCAGACTGAACCCAAATTTGAACTTAACCTGCATATTTAAGAGTCAAACCTATGAACAAATATGGTTTTGATTCAATAACTCAAACTGAAGTTATCAACTGGACACCAAATTTCCAAAGTTGCGAAACTGGGCAGAAAAATGTAAAAAAATGGCATGACTCTAACAAAAATATTTGGAATTTACCTATGTTTGAGGTAAGGGACATGTACACCAAATTTGGTTTTTAGTTGATGACCCAAACTTTAGGTATCACTCCAGATGTATGGATGGATGCACACACAGACAGATGCAGCTAAATACAATAGTCCTCCAACAAAATGTCGGTGAACAATTAAAGCTCCTGGGAGCATTCTGGCAGAAACCAATTCTCTAACAGAAAAAGTGGCACTACAAATCAAAAACTTAAAACCTTTATGCACATCTAGAAACCCTACATGAGCAAATGAACACACTTTGAATTGAAATCCCTAGGAGCATTTTGTTGGAAACCTATTCTCAATCGACATAAGTGAAGCTATGGGCAACACATGGGGCTGAATCAAAAATCTAAAACCTGCATGCTTATCTGAACACCCAATCTGAACATAAGAACACACTTTTGACATTTCAAATGAAAACTGATAGGAGCTTTTTGCTAGAAAACAATTCTCCAACAAAACTGGTGCTCTGGGAGCCACATAAGGCCAAATTAAAAAGCTGAAACCTTTATGTACAACTAGAAACCCTACCTGAACATATGAACACACTTTCAATGTTTTGAATTAAAACCCCAGGAGGCTTTCGCCCAAAACCTATTTTTTGTAATGACAAAAGTGGTGCTACGGATGCCACATGAGGTCAAATAAAAAATCTGAAACCATCATGCACATGTAGAGACTCTACCTAAACATATGAACACACTTTCCGTGTTTTGAATTAAATCCCTTAGATGTTTTTCACTGGCAACCAATTGTCTAATGACAAAAGTGGTGCTACAGGTGCAACAAGAGGCTGACTCAAAAATCTGAAACCTTTATGCACATCTAGAAATCCTACCTGAACATATGGACACACTTTGAAAGTTTCAAATAAAACCCCTAATACTGAAAACCAATTCATTAACAACAAAAGTGGAGCTTCAGGCACAACATGGGTCGAAGGAATCATCTAAAACCTTTATACACATCTAAACATCCCACCAGAACAGAACACACTTTCAACAATCAAAATTACAAAGCCCAGGAGGCTTTCATTGGAAAGCATTATTTTATCTCAGTCTTGAAGTGGCACCACCTGGTGACAAAATTTCAAACTAATCCTATTTTTGTCATCTCTATACCATATTTAAGAAGTAGAGTAAGTTTCAAAATTTTAGACAAACAAGAGGCCCCACGGGGCCTGAAGCGCTGACCTTGAACAGAACCTGATTTAAACCGAGGCCACAAATGAATCTACATTAAGCAATCAATTCCCATAGGATCCATTGTCAATCCTTGAGCCCCTCAATAGTGACTAAAATAGACCAAGCATCATGCCTCTTCTTCAATTAATCACGATGTAAAAAGTGGAGATCCCCTATGAAGCCGCTTCATATACAACCTATGTGGATTAATCTCAGTTACACTCCTCTAGAGGGTCCTCAATAAAAAAGTTTCTAATTCTTCAGCTACAAGGCTCCTTATAAAATTAACTTTTAAGAATTAAGTTTCTATTTTAGCACACACCGAGTCCATTGATAGCTATGGTTAACTTTTTTTCATATAAATCAAATATCTGTTTCCCAGTTATGCTGCATATCACATTTTGTTAAAATCAGACTAAGGGTTCTGAGTAGTGAACTAGAGATGCTGTATATATATACCAAATATGAATGGATTCTGACTGGTAGATCTCAAGAAGATTTTTAAAGAAATTTCCTTACATTGCAGGGAGTTAAAATTTGGGTTACCATAGGGAGCCCAAATATAAACTTAGGGACCCAATTTGAACAAACTTGAATCTGACATGACACCTGCTCCACCCAAATATGAACCAAGGGGGTTCATTTTAACAAAAGTATATACCAAATATCATCACAAGATTCTGGTGATTTCAGAATTTTTTTTTTTTTAATTTTTTGCAAGTATGCTGACTCAGTATTTTTTTCAATGCCCACTTGAGAACACCCTGACTCAACCGATGGCAATTTTTTCTTACTATTCAGTTCCATGGATCCCAAGGATGCTTCAAACCAGTTCTCTGTTCTGTGGGGTTTTGAAAATATTGATGTTTGAAAATATTTCTATTTTTAACTCCTGGAATTCCCACAGGGGCACAGGAAAAATTGTTTTCGTGTGAATCAAGTACTTATGATCCAATATTATCACAAACCGAATTGGGTTCAAATTGGTTTAAATTGGACCATCAGTTCAGAAAACAGAAATTTTGGCAGGGCGAAAAATCTTGCCCCTTCCATTACAAAGGCAAATATTGCTTCATGAACTTCGTTTGGAGAAACTTGAATCGATACCTCAAAAGGAACCTCCATAACAAATATCAAGTCATTGTACTCATTGGTTCATGAGAAGAAGATTTTTAAACAAATCTGAAGCATTTTCCCCCACCCTCTTTATGGGGATGGGCATGTTGAGTTGAACAAAAATGTAATGCCCCCTCAGCACCATCACTCAGGCAAACTTTCACTTGAATTGGCCCAACGATGTTGAAGAAACCCGCAACATGGAGTTGACAGATGATGTACTTCATTTGCTTCAGAACGTGGTACCAGCAGCTTTTGAAAAATGGAATTCCATAACACATTACATTACCCTTTCAACTCAAATACCGTGATCATTTCAGTGCACATGCACACAATTTTCATTCAGTGACTTTCAAGAACCTATTAAAAATGTACAGCACCAACTTTTCAGAAATAAGTGGCAGGGTAACTAATAGCCAAATTCACTTATATTTTCCCTTTGTTAAAGTTTGCTGATAATTCCAACCTTTGACATCATTCATCATTCCTTCTGAAACTCTCAGAGAGCATTCCAAGAAATGATACCAAGGATTGAAATTATCAACAGAGGAGTCAATTTTTTATCTTTCTAAATTTTTCTGGTAATTTTCTGTGCAAATGATTGATGTATGAGCAGATTTGAGCTGACACCACAAAAAGTGTTATAACTTTCAAATTTTCCAGAACCTTTTGTTGAATTGTCCATTTTCCATACTTTCAAGGGCCTTGAATTTCTAAAATTGAATTCCATAACTTTCCAGACTTTTCCACGACCCACAGGGACCATGTCATAAAAATTATTAGGACTCACTTACTGCTACATTACCAAGAGCATTCCCTAGCATAATATGCCCAGTAGACTTTTTTCAAATTGTACATAACAACTGTTTTGATCCATGGACCCACCAATACAATCAGTCAGAACCCCTGATACGAACTGAAAATGTATTTTAGGGTGATTGAGATACAATCAAGTTTGGTACTGATCGACAAATGCAAACACAAGTCATCATCCAAAACTCGAACTGTTGACAAAAATGTGAAATGTCTAAAGTCAAAAAGGTCATAACCCTGGAAAGAATACTCTGACCAAAATTATAATCAGAGGTGCACAAGTTCCCATGGTGGTAAACATGCATACCAAGTTTCAAAAGAATCGGTCCCAAAACCTCTGAAAAACCATCTGTACAAAATTCTGACGTATGCTGAAGATTATTCCAAGTCGAAGAGGGGCGTAACTCTAGAAAACAAATAGTCCAACCAGAGCTCTAATAGCAGATGCAACAGGTTTCCGTGGTGATGAACATTCATGCCATGAATCAAAAGAACTGGTCCGTGAACCCTCGTAAAAATCTCCACATAAAATTCAGACCGATGAAGCAAATTATTCTAAGCTGAAAAGGGGCATAACTCTGGCAAAAATAGTCCTACTGCAACTAGAATTACATAGATTCCCATGGTGGTGAATGTGCATACCAAGTTGCAAAGGGAATGGCCCTCGAGCAAATCAAAGAAAATCTCCAGTCAAAAAAAAAACAGACGGATGCTGAACAACCCATTTATTAACATAATCTGACCGTTCTTTCAAAATGGGGATTTAAAACCGAAATACATTCACCCATAAGTATTATGAGGAATTTTAACCCCCTGAAATAAATCACAGACACTTGGTGCACATCCGGTTATCTGCCCACCCTAGATCTAAAAGGTTGGATACTTGACTCATTATGTTATTTTTCAAGAACGGAAGCGTGACTTGGAAACAAAAAAGGGAAAAATGAAAGTGTCAGTGCCACTGTAGCTCAGCTTGTTTAAGACATGTACATGTATAGTATGTGATACAGAAATGACAAACATCTAGGTAATGACCTGATAACAAAGGTACATGTAAAGTATTGTAACGATCTGTACATAACTGATGACCGTAGCCTGTGACAAATGTGACAAATGTATAGGTAAAGTATTGGGGTGGCAGTTAGATGCTAAACTAGAGAGAAATCTATGAGTCCCAGAGTGGTTCTGACGGAACACAAAAATATTTGTTCTCATAGCACAGTGATAACAAAGGCACCCCAAGACACTTGTTCCTGTCACAAGGTGATAACAAAAGTACCCCAAGAAGTTTTGTGAAGATCAGATCATAAATACAGACTCCAGTCTGAGCCGTATTGACATGTGCACTTTTTGTGTATAAGTAGCACTGAACAAATCAAAGTTCATTTAATATGCATAATGTCTGCACGAGAAAAAACCTGTATTATATGTGATGTATTCCATGTTACTAAACATTCCTACAAAAAATTTATTCAAATCAGAACTTTCACACAGAAGTTCTGTACAAAAAACTGATTGCACTAATTTTGGTACAAAATGGCTGCTGGTGGCCATCTTAAATTTTTTACTGCACCCAAAAACACTCGTTCTTGCCCCATGGTACCCAAGATGTTTCGAAAAGATCGTTTCATAAATATGGCCTCTAGCCTGAGCCATATAGAAATTGAGTACAGAAAAGTGATTGGACCTAATTTCGGTACAAAATGGCCCCTGGCAGCCATCTTGAATTTTGGACCGCACCCAGAAACAATCGTTCTCGTCCCAAGGTGATAACAAAGGTACCCAAGAAGTTTTGTGAAGATCGGTTCATAAATACAGCCTCTAGCTCGAGCTGTATTGACACGTGCAATTACTTTGTATAAGTAACACTGAATAAATGAAAGTTCATCTAATTTGCATAATTTCTGCATGAGAAAAAAACCTGTATTATGTGTGATGTATTCCATGTTACTAAACATTCAAACAAAAATTTATTCAAATCAGAACGTTTATACAGAAGTTCTGTACAAAAAAAACTGATTGCGCTAATTTTGGTACAAAATGGCCTCCGGCAGCCATCTTGAATTTCAGACCGCACCAGAAAACACTCATTCTCGTCCCAAGGTGATAACAAAGGTACCCAAGAAGTTTTGTGAAGATCGGTTCCTAAATACAGCCTCCAGCCCAAGCCATATTGAATGTGTAAGTAGCACTGAATAAATGAAAGTTCATCTAATTTGCATAATTTTTGCCCGAGAAAAAAACCTGTATTATATGTGATGTATTCCATGTTACTAAACATTCATGCAAAAATTTATTTAAATCAGAACTTGTTTTTGCACTAACTAAAGTACAAAATGGATGCTGGTGGCCATCTTGAATTTTGGAACACACCCAAAACCACTCGTTCTCGTCCCACGGTGATAACAAAGGTACCCAAAAAGTTTCGTAAAGATCGGTTCATAAATACGGCCTCTAGCCCAAGCCGTATTGGTATTTGCAGTTACAGTACTTAAAGTAGCACTAAATAGATCAAACTTAGTCTAATTGGCATAATTTATGCATGAGAAAAAAACTGGTATTATATGTGATGTATCTCATGGTACTAAATATTCACACAAAAATTTATTCAAATCAGAGCTTTCATATGGAAGTTCTGTGCAAAAATGTGATTGCACGTAATTTTGTACAAAATGGCTGCCAGCGGCCATTTTGAATTTCAGACCGGATCCAAAAACACTCGTTCTTGTCCCACGGTGATAACAAAGATACCCAAGAAGTTTTGTAAAAATCAGTTCATAAATACAGCCTCTAGCCCGAGCCATATTGGCATTTGTACTTACAGAGCTGAAAGTAACACTAAATAAATCAAAGTTAGTCTAATTTGCATAATTTACACACAAGAAAAAACCTGTATTATATGGGACGTATCCCATGGTACTAAACATTCATACAAAAAAATCATTCAAATCACAGCTTTCATATAGAAGTTTTGCGCAAAAATCTAATTGCACCTAATTTCGTACAAAATGGCTGCCAGCGGCCGTTTTGAATTTCAGACCGGACCCCAAAAACACTCGTTCTTGTCCCACGCTGATAACAAACGTACATAGGAAGCTTCGTAAAGATCAGTTCATAAATACGGCCTCTAGCCCAAGCCGTATTGAAAACAGAAGGACAGACGGATGACTGGCCACGGCATAAGCACAAATTTAACTTACGTCAAAGTTGAGCTAATAAAATAAAATAAAAAGAACTATATTTTTAAAGCATAATAATAGACATCTGACACAACTGACACTTTGCAATAAAGAAAAAAAAAATATCCAGAAAAAAATAAGGTGCATCCCCACATTTTTCAGTATGCCATTACGATGGCCACAGATCAATTCACATTCTCTAACGTCAAAAGTGGCACAACTGGCACCACATGGGACTGCTTCAAAAATCCAAAACCTTTAAGAACATCTAGAGATCCTACCTGAACATATGAATACACTTTCCACGTTTCATATTAAAACCCCTAGAAGCCTTTTGCCGGAAATAGATTCTCTAATGACAAAAGTGGCACTGCAGTTGCCGAATCAAAAATCTGAAACCTTTTACACATCTAGAGACGCTACCAGAACATATGAACACACCATCATTCTTCTGAATTAAAACCCCTAAAACTCATTCACTGGAAACCGTTTCTCTAATGACAAATGTGATGCTATGGGCACCACATGGGGCCGAATCAAAAATCTGAAACCTTTATGCATATCTAGAGATCCTACTGTAAGATATAAATACACTTTCCATGTTTTGAATTAACATCCTAGGAACCTTTCGCCAAAAAACGGTTGTCTAATGACAAAAGTGACAATAAAGGTGCCACGTAGGGTTGGATCGGGGGCGAGGTGGCGTCGCGGTAACCGGTTCTCGTCAGATCACCGAAGTTAAGCAACATCGAGCGCGGTTAGTAGTTCGATGGGTGACCATTTCAGCGACTGATTCGTGCTCCCATGTTGTGTCCTTGGGCAAGGCACTTAACCCCGATTGCCTACATGGGGGCACGATGACGCTGTGTACTAAGGCGTACTGCACGTCGATGGTGCACATGTCTTCAACCAATCTAACCCTGCCTGTGCCACGGTACAGAGTTCAGTGTTACGATGTTGGAGAGCTGACCGCTGCTTGTCATTGCTCGGTGGTTCTCTCCGGGTACTCCGGCTTCCTCCACCATAAAAAAGCTGTCACCGACATGATATGACCCTGGCTGTTAATGTGTCGTTAAACCCTAAAAAAAACCCCAAAAACATAGGGCTGGATCAAAAATCTGAAACCGTTATGCACATCTAGAAACCCTACAGGAACAAATGAACACACTTTCAAAGTTCCCAATTAAAACCCATAGGATTCTTTCACCAGAAACCAAACCTCTAAAGACAAAAGTGAGGGAGATCATCACTAAAGATTGTTTTCCTATTTGTGTCCAAATGTTTTTGAAAATGTACAGCAAATCGTAAAAGTAGAAAAATAAGGAGAGATGACCACCAAACAAAAATGAAATGAGAAAAATATAAACCTAGAACTTAAGCACCCCTTGTTTTTCTTGGAGTGGTGTTAATAGAAACTGTCATTACTTTCATGCTATCATTCACATGGCCAAAGGTGATTGTTTCCGAAAAGTGAAAGACAACACAAGGAAAATATGCAGCATTTTAATGGCACTGATTACACATATCTGTCACTCATGTTTTTTTATTTTTGCAGATAAGATTTTCTTACAATTAGTATATTTCATACCATTTTTCACACTTTTATTTTCTTTCACAAACTAAGTTCAGGACCAGTGCTAAATATCACATATCAAAACATTTTATTGGAAGAAGATTTTCTTAGAATTTGTGTATCTCGTACCATTTTTGGAGTCTTTGATCCCTACTCTTGCAATGCCTGTAAATTGAAGAAGATTTTCTTAGAATTTGTGTATCTCGTACCATTTTTGCACTCTTTGATCCCTACTCTTGCAATGCCTGTAAATTCAGTCGAACATTTTTTTTGTCCAAATTATTTCCTGAAGTCTAAAGTTGTCAAAAAAATTAAAAAATAATTATTTGGACAGTTAAAAACCATTAGGGCCAGGCTGGGATACAAAATGTTGAAATCTTTATAGGGTTCAATGCAATGTTATTTTCTGACCACTCCTGGGGGCTTCAAATATCATTTGAGTTGCATGCCTTGAACCAGATGACATTTAGAACTCATACTAATGCTAACAACTATCAAAGATTTGACTGCATGGTTTTATACAATACTTTCTAAGAATTTGTGAACTTCATACCATTTCTGTACTCTTTGACCCCAAGTTTATTTTGTCAGAATAGGTCATCTACTAAGGGTCCGACCTATCAGCTTAAGTCACATACATCCACTCCTACTGTCTGAAAAACTTGGTGGAATTTGAATTAGTACACGCAATCGAGGCCTTACTTTTGGGAACATTGCAGACTGAAGGACACTGAAGGTATGAAATATTTTATTGTAAATGCCCCCTTTTCTGAATGCATGTAATTTCATTTGATGAAATGATGAGAACTCACCAGAACTGGTAGAATACTGTCTGTGAGATGAATTGGAAACACTAACAATAATACAAACAACACATGTCATATGGACAGGTAAGATAAACAAGAGGCCCCCAGGGTCTGAAGCGCTCATCTTGAACAGAACACAATATAAACAGAGTCCAAGAATGAGTGCATTACATTAAGCATGCCATCTCCATAGGCTACACTGTCAATCCTTGAGTCCCACAGCAGTGACAAAAATAATTCAGGCATCATGCCTTTTCTTCGGTTCATCATAAGGTAAAATGTAGAGCTCGCCTATGAAGCCCCTTGATACAACCTATGTGGATTAATCTTAGTTACACACCTCTAGAGGGTACTGAATACAAAATTGTTAATTTGTTAATTCTTCAGCAAAATGGCCAATTCCGACTCCCATAGGTAGCCCAAATATTAACCCAGGATCTTGATTTGAACACAGTTGAATCTGACTTCCCTAGAGATGTGTATCAAATATGAAAGCATTCTGACTGTTGGATCAGAGGAAGAGAAATTTTAAAGAAATTTTTTCATACTGCACCAAGTTAAAATTTGAGCTGCCCTAGCAAGCCCAAATATTAACCTATGGGTCCAATTTGAACAAACTTGAATCAGACACCCATACCCACCCCCCCCCCCCCCCAACCCCTAGAGATATTGCATACCAAATGTGAAAGCATTCTGCTTAGTGGATCTGAAGAAGATTTTTGAAGATATTCCCTCATATTGTTCTAAGTTAAATTTCAGGTTCCCATATGGAGCCCAAATATTAACCCACTCGAATTGAACAAATTCTGACACCCCCCCCCCCCCCCCCCCCCCCCCCACACACACACACACCTCCTAGAGATGGTGTATACCAAATATGAAAGCATTCTGACTGGTGGATCTGAAGAAGATTTTTAATGAAATTTCCTCATACTGCACTGAGTAAAAATTTGGGCTACCATAGCGAGCCCAAATATATACCTAGGGATTTGATTTGAACAAACTTGAATCTGCCCCCCCCCTCCCCCCCACCCCCCAGAAATGTTGCATACCAAATATGAAAGCATTGTGACTGGTGGATCTTGAAGAAGAAGATTTTCAGCTCAACTTTGGTGAAGCCAAATTTGAGATATTGTCAAGGACCGTCGTTCGTCTGTCCGTCGATCGCGCCGCCAACACGGCTCGGGCTAGAGGCCGTATTTATGAACCGATCTTTACGAAACTTCTTGGGTACCTTTGTTATCACCATGGGACAAGAATGAGAGTTTTTGAGTCTGGTCCAAAATTCAAGATGGCCGCTGGCAGACATTTTGTACAAAATTAGATGCAA
Organism: Pictodentalium vernedei; assembly: GCA_031216915.1. Lineage (NCBI taxonomy): Eukaryota > Metazoa > Mollusca > Scaphopoda > Dentaliida > Dentaliidae > Pictodentalium > Pictodentalium vernedei. The sequence continues at coordinate 47,932,134 of CM062289.1, forward strand.
TCAGATTTTTGTGCAGAACTTCCATACGAAAGCGCTGATTTGAATAATTTTGTGTGTGAAAGTTTAGTACCATGTGATACATCACATATAATACAGTTTTTTCCCTATGCCAGTTAGACTAACTTTGATCTATTTAGTGTTACTTTCAGCACTGTAACTGCAAATGCCAATACAGCTCGGGCTAGAGGCTGTATTTATGAACTGATCTTTACGAAACTTCTTGGGTACCTTTGTTATCACCTTGGGACGAGAACAAGTGTTTTGGGGTGGTCCGAAATTCAAGATGACTGCCGGTGGCCATTTTGTACCAAAATTAGGTACAATCAGTTTTTGGCACAGAACTTCTATACGAAGGTTCCGATTTTAATAATGTTTTAATGAATAGTTTAGTAACATGTAATACATGACATATAATATGGGTTTTTTTTTCTCGTGCAGAAATTATGCAAATTAGACGAACTTTGATTTATTCAGTGCTACTTGTACACAGTAAGTGCACATGTCAATACGGCTCGGGCTAGAGGCTGTATTTATGAACCGATCTTCTTGGGTACCTTTGTTATCACCTTGGGACGAGAATGAGTGTTTCTGAGTGTGGTCCAAATTCAAGATGGCTGCCAGTGGCCATTTTGTACCGATATTAGGTCCAATCAGTTTTTTGCACACAACATCTATTAGGCTCAGGCTAGAGGCCGTATTTATGAACCGATCTTGAGGAAACTTCTTGGGTACATTTGTTATCACCGTGGGACGAGAACGAGTGTTTTGGGGTGCGGTCCAAAATTCAAGATGGCCTCCAGCAGCCATTTTGTACCAAAATTAGTGCAATCAGTTTTTTTTTTGTACAGAACTTATGTACGAAAGTACTGATTTGAATAAATTTTTGTTTAGTAACATGGAATGCATCACATATAATACGTTTTTTGTCTCGTGCAGATATTATGCAAATTAGATGAACTTCAATTTATTCAGTGCACATGTCAATATGGCTCGGGAACTGATCTTCACGAAACTTCTTTGGTACTTTTGTTATCAATTTGGGACAGGAACGAGTGTTTTGGGGTGTCTTTGTTATCACTGTGCTATAAGAACAAATATTTTGGGGTTCAGTCAGACCCACTCTGGGACTCAAATATTTCTTTTATAGTTTAGCATCTAACTGTTGTCCCCTTTTACAATACTTTACCTATACATTTGTTACAGGCTACGGTCAGCATTTATGTACAGACCGTTACAATACTTTGTATGTACCTTTGTTATCAGGTCATTACCTAGGTGTTTGTCATTACTGTGCCACATACTATACATGTTCACGTCTTACACAAGCTGAGCTACAGTGTCATTGACACTTTCATTTTAAATTATCCCCCATATTGAACAAAGTTAAAATTTAGGCTTCTGTAGGAAGCTCAAATATTAACCTAGGGACTTGGTTTGAACAATCTTGAATCTGACCCTCATAACAATGATGTATACCAAACATTGAAAGATTCTGACTGGTGGTTCTGAAGAAGATTTTTAAAGACTCTTCCCCATATTACCCTATGTTAAAAATTTGGGTCCTACAGTGAGCCCAAATATGAACCAATGAGCTTTATTTCAACAAACTTGTATCTGACCCCCTCCCCTCCCCCTATGAATGCTGTATACCAAATATCAAAAGATTCTGATGATTGGTTTTGGAGAAAAGATTTTTTTAAATTTTCTGTAAATATGCTGACTCAGCATTTTTTTTATGCCCATTACAGAACACCCAAACATAACCGATAGCAATTTTTTTTACCATTCAGTTCTACTAGTCCTAAGGATATTTCATACCAAATAACAGCTCTCTGTTCCGTGTGGTTTGGGAACCCTGGGAGCTAAAAATATTTCGGGGATGCAGTGATTTTTTTTTGCATGGACCAAGTACTAATGACCCAATAATGTCACACACCAAATTTGGTTCATACCGGACCATCGGTTCAGAAAAATAGTAATTTTGGGCGGGGCCAAAAATCTTACCCCTCCCATTACAAAGCCAAGTATTTCTTCACGAACTTTGTTTGAACAAACTCGATTCTACGCCTCAAAAGGAAGCTCCATAGCAAATATCAAGTCATTGTACATACTGGTTCTTGAGAAGTAGATTTTTAAAATATTTTGGAGCATTTTCCCCCACTCCCTTCGTATGGGGCTGCACATGTTGAGTTGAACAAATATGCAATGCCCCTTTGGGACCATCACTCACACAAACTTTCACTTTAATTGGCCCAGTGGCTTTGGAGGAGAAGACCAAAACATGGTGTTGATGGATGATGGACGGACGGCAGATGGAGAGCGACGAGATTAGCTCAGCATGACTTTGTCAAGATGAGCAAAAAATGAATGGCCTTTCTTGTGAACACTGCCTTTTCTAGTGAAATTAGTACCTGGGTCACAGGTTTAATATGCATACTAGAACACCACATACTAGAACAGAGGACCCACCAAGATCATTTTAAAGGATTTAAATTGATTCTCTTGAGGTGATACCAGAGTGCCGATATCCTATGTACAAGTAACAAGAACAAGACAGACTATTCTTAGTCATGGATTCTACCACTATTTTGTTAGAATAGGTCATTCACTCAGGGTCTGACTTATCAGCTAACATTACATGCATTTAGTTCAACTGATTACAAATAACTTTCTGATATAATTCCGTGGAATGTGAATTAATACCACCAATTGAGGACTTACCAATCAGAACATCGTCAAGGGACATAAAAATTACAAATTATTTAGTTATATATATCCTCTTTTTCCCAAATGTATAGAATCTTACCTTTCCAATCATTTATGATTTACTGGAGTTTAATGTCACATACTTTTGCCCATTGACTAATCATGACCACAACATTGAGATAAAAAGTCAAGGTCAGTCAATCGTTTATACCCCATGCTGCCTATTTTAAAGGACTCCCGTCCCAAGCATTAGTGACTGGATCCCATTTTACCAGTAAAACAGAGTTTGTTTACAATATATGACATGTGATATGACAAATTTGGAACCTGCGAATACCACAGGTCTTAGGAATAAGTAATATGAAAAACTGAAGAGCCTGTGTTGTGAAGCCAGCCATATACAGTGGGACTGGTGCCAGCATCAGGCCATTTAAAACACCTCTCATTCATAGCAACCTGTACCAAAAACCCCATTGAGATCATTTCATGGCATATGAATTTAAAACTCTCTGTCATATCGCGCAATACTGGAAATATTACAAACAACACAGGCCTTGTGGATCAAGTTACATGAAGAAACTGAATGTCCTCAGTTATAGATACTGGGTACCAATGGTGGAATTCAATTGTTACTGTCCACAGATGTCATATGTACATGTAACTGGAAAAGCTGAATGTCCTTGGTCATGAATGTCGCCACTACTTTATCAGAATAAATATGCCACCCAGGAATTGATTGATCAGCTTAGATCACATAGAAATAACTCTCTGAAATAACTCGGTGGGGGCAAAGTAATATCACCAATCAAGGATGATCACTGTCAAGGTTATAAGCTCAACATTCAAATGTATACAGAGCCTTGTCGTATCTTGAACAAGAAGGACGCCAATGCCCTATAGCTCACCAACATTCCTCTTTGATAGCAACTTTGGCAAACACAAGAACTGTATCAAATAGGCTCATAACATGTGACAAAGCTTACCTAAACACAACTTCTTAAAAGTAAAACACAGAAACTGGCATAAACACTAAGTTAAACATGAAATTCTGAGCTAAACAGAAAACTAAACACAACTAAAAATGTCAAGAAAAATGTTTAAAATGCAGGGTATGAGGTGTTAATCATGGAACAATGATACCGAGGAACATGTATGATGAATACAAGTGCCAGGGGAAGAGAAGGGTTACAGCAGCTGACCCAAACACTTAGTTAAACATGAAATTCTGAGCTAAACAGAAAACTAAACGCAACTAAAAATGTCAAGAAAAATGTCTAAAATGTAGGGTATGAGGGGTTAAATCATGGTAAAATGATAATAATCATCATATAGCAGCATTATACAAGCCATGATATGGCAATAGGGTGAATAAGTGACCTAAACAGAAGCTTTAACATTATTGGACATGTACGCTGACGCCGACCAATCGAGCCATGCCATAAGATCAGACCGTTAAAGTTGGTGAGCTAAAAACAAACCAAACCTGGTAGAATAATACCTGTTAAGATGATTGGAAAGTACAGAAAATATTCTAAACATCACATGTGTAACAAACAGGTATTTGAAAAACTGAATTGCAATTGTTGTGCCTATGCATTGCTTGATGGGATTTGTACCTGGGTCAAACAGGATTCCATGTACATCATTCAATGAAATCTTGAGCACCTGCCCCATTGTGTTCATTTCACATGATTGCACATTGCTGTATATACTAGAAACAAAAGAGACCTTGTGTACAAGTAACAAACAAAACCGAACAATCTTGGTCATGGATGCTAATTTTTCAGAATAGGGCATCTATACAGGGGGCAACCGTTTCCTGCATTTATAGAACCTTACCTTTTCAATGCAGACTAGAGAAATTGGCAAACAGCAAGTTTGATATCTATGACGAGGTGGCTTGACAGCATTTGGTATACCGCGAACATCACATTTCTTATGAATGAGTAATATGAAAAGTTGAAACGCCTCTGTTGTAAACCCAGCCATATTCAGTTGGACTGATGCCAGCATCAGGCCATTTAACTTGCTTCTAATTCACAGCAAACTATACCAAATAACCTCCAAGAGATCATTTCATGGGATATGAAATCATAACTCTCTGTCATCCTCTCACAATCTGGAAATATTACAAACAACAGGGGCCTTGTGAAAAAATGTCTTAAAATTGAACGTCCTTGGTTATAGATACTAGGTACCATTGGTGGAATTATTACTGTCAACAGATGTCGTATGTACAAGGGACTTAAAAGCTGAACGTCATTGGTCATGAATGCTACCACTACTTTCTCAGTATAAGTATTCCATCCAGGATCTAATTGGTCAGGTTAGATCACATGAATTCAGTCTCATTGATTAGAAATAATTCTATGAAATCACTCAGCAGAGTTAGAAGTAATATCACCAATCGAGAATGGTTATCATCAGGGTATTCAGCTCAAAATTACTTGGTTGAAAATTTTCTCCACAATCTATAGAGCATCATCTTATCAAGAAAAACACACCAAAGCTGGCAGAATAATACCTATGAAATGACTGGTAAGCACAGGAAATACTACAAAATTCACATGTGTTATGAACAGGTATTTGAAAAACTGAATTGCAATTGATGTGCCTATGCATTGCTTGATGGGTTTAGTCCCTGGGTCAAAGAGGACTCCATGCACATCATCCAATGAAATCTAGAGCACCGGCAATACTGTGTTCATTACTTATGGTGTGAAATTGAAACTTTTTGAAAAGACTTCACATTGCTGTATATACTAGAAACAACAGGGATCTTGTGTGCAAGTACCATACAAAACTGAATGTCCTTGACCATGGATGGCAACACTAATTTTTCAGAATAGGGCATCTATTCAGGGCCCAAACTATCAGCTTACATCTCACACATCAATTCCCTCTAACTGTCCAAGAAAACTTGGTGGAATTGGAATTATCGTCAGCAATCAAGGCTAACCCATGGAAACATTGCAGCGGGCAATTCCAAGATACAAAATATTTGATGTAAATGCCCCCTCTTTCTGAAAGAATGTAGCACTTTTATTTCATTTGACGAAATGATGAGAACTCACCAGAACTGGTAGAATACTATCTGTGAGATGACTTGGCAACACGAACAATAATACAAACAACACATGTCATATGGACAGGTAACAAGAAAAATTGAATGGCCTTTCTTGTGAACACTGCCTTTTCTAGTGGAATTAGTACCTGGGTCACAAGGTTTAATATGCATCTCATACACCACGTACTAGAACAGCAGACCCACCAAGATCATTTTACAGGATTTAAATTGATTGTTTTGAGGTGATATTGGAGGGTTGGAAATATTACAAGCAACAGAGGTCCTGTCACTCCTGTGAATAGGTAAGAACGACAACATACCGTCCTTAGTCGTGGATGCTACCACTTTTTTGTCAAAATAGGTCATCAACTCAGGGTATGACTTATCAGCTAACATTACATGTTTTTAGTACAAATGATTACAAATCACTTTTTGATTTAACTTGGTTGGATGTGAATTGATACCACCAACTGTGGACTTGTCAATGGGAACATTGTCAAGGGACATAAAAATTAAAAATTACTTAATTGTAAATGTTGTACTTTTCCTGCATGTATAGAACCTTATCTTTTCAAGGCAGGCTAGAGAACTTGGCAAACAATTAGTTTAATATCTATGATGAGGTGGCATGACAGCATTTGGAATACTGCAAACATCACATTTCTTATGAATGAGTAATATGAATGATTGAAGAGCCTGTGTTGTGAACCCAGCCATATTCATTTGGACTGATGCCAGCATCAGGCCATTTAACTCGCTTCTAATTCACAGCAAACTACACCAAATAACCCCCCCCCCCCCCCCCCTCCTCCCCAAGAGATCATTTCATGGGGTATGAAACTAAAACTCTCTGTCATTACAGACAACAGGGGCCTTGTGAACAAATGTCATAAAATTGAATGTCCTCGGTTATAGATGTTAGGTACCATTAGTGGAATTATTACTGTCAACAGATGTTATATATACAAGTGACTTAAAAAGCTGAACATCATTGGTCGTCATGAATGCTACCACTACTTTCTCAGTATAAGTATTCCACCCAGGATCTGATTGATCAGCTTAGATCACATGAATTCAGTCCCACTGATTAGAAATAATTTATGAAATCACTCAGCAGGGTTCGAAGTAATATCACCAATCGAGAATGGTAACCATAAGGAAATTAAGCTCAAAATTACTTGGTTGAAAATTTTCTCCACATTGTATAGAGCGTCATCTAATCAAGAAAAACACACCAACGCTGGCAGAATAATACCCGTCAGATGAGTGGTTAGCACAGGAAATACTACTACAAACATCACATGTGTTATGAACAGGTATTTAAATAAAAGTGTTAATGACACTGCAGCTCAACATGTTTAAGACATGTACATGCATAGTATGTGACACAGCAATTACAAACATCTAGGTAATGCCCTGATAACAAAGGTACATGTAAAGTATTGTAACAGTCTGTACATAAATGCTGACCGTAGCCTGTAACAAATATATAGATAAAGTATTGTAAAAGGGGGGTGACAGTTAGATGCTAAACTAGAAAAGAAATCTTTGAGTCCCAATGTGGGTCTGACTGAACCCAAAAATATTTGTTCTCATAGCACAGTGATAACAAAGGCACCCAAAAACACTCGTTCCTGTCACAAGGTGATAACAAAGGTACCCAAAGAAGTTACGTGCAGATCAGTTCATAAATACAGACTCTAGCCCGAGCCATATTGACTTGTGCACTTACTGTGTATAAGTAGCACTGAACAAATCAAAGTTCATCTAATTTGCATAATTTCTGCATGAGAAAAAAAACCTGTATTATATGTGATGTATTCCATATTACTAAACATTCCTACAAAAATTTATTCAAATCAGAACTTTCATACAGAAGTTCTGTTCAAAAAACTGATTGCACTAATTTTGGTACAAAAAAGGCTGCTGGCGGCCATCTTGAATTTTGGACCACACCCAAAAACACTCGTTTCCAACCCCCGGTGATAGCAAAGGTACCCAAGAAGTTTCGTAAAGATCGGTTCATAAATACGGCCTCTAGGCTCAGCCGTATTAGAAGTTGTGTACAAAAACTGATTGGACCAAATTTCGGTACAAGATGGCCAGTGGCAGCCATTTTGAATTTTAGACCACACCCAGAAACACATGTTCTCATCCCAAGGTGATAACAAAGGTACCCAATAAGTTTTGTGAAGATCGGCTCATAAATACAGACGCTAGCCCGAGCCGTATTGACACATGCACTTACTGTGTATAAGTAATACTGAATAAATCAAAGTTCATATAATTTGCATAATTTCTGCTCGAGAAAAAAACCTGTATTATATGTGATGTATGCCATGTTACTAAACATTCATACAGAAATTTATTCAAATCAGAACTTTCATACAGAAGTTCTGTACAAAAAACTGATTGCACTAAGTTTGGTACAAAATGGCTGCTGGTGGCCATCTTGAGTTTTGGAGTGCACCCAAAAACACTCGTTCTCGTACCATGGTGATAACAAAGATACCCAAGAAGTTTTGTAAAGATCGGTTCATAAATACAGCCTCTAGCCTGAGCCGTATAGAGGTTGAGTACAAAAAACTGATTGGACCTAATTACTGTACAAAATGGCCACTGGCAGCCATCTCAAATTTTGGACCGCACCCAGAAACACTTGTTGTCATCCCAAGGTGATAACAAAGGTACCCAAGAAGTTTTGTTAAGATCGGTTCATAAATACAGACTCTAGCCCGAGCCGTATTGACATGGGCACTTTCTGTGTATAAGAAGCACTGAATAAATCAAAGTTCATCTAATTTGCATAATTTTTGCACGAGAAAAAAACCCGTATTCTATGTGATGTATTCCATGTTACTAAACATTCATACAAAAATTTATTCAAATCAGAACTTTCATACAGAAGTTCTGAACAAAAAACTGATTGCACTAACTAAAGTACAAAATGGCTGCTGGTGGCCATCTTGAATTTTGGACCGCACCCAAAACCACTCGTTCTCGTCCCACGGTGATAACAAAGGTACACAAGAAGTTTTGTAAAGATCTGTTCATAAATACAGCCTCTAGCCCAAGCCGTATTGGCATTTGCACTTACAGTGCTGAAAGTAACACTAAATAAATCAAAGTTAGTCTAATTTGCATAATTTACGCACAAGAAAAAAACCCATATTATATGTGATGTATCCCATGGTACTAAACATTCACACAAATGAAAGTGCCAATGACACTGAAGCTCAACTTGTCAAGACATGTACATGTATAGTATGTGACACAGCAATGACAAACATCTAGGTAATGACCTGATAACAAATGTACATATAAAGTATTGTAACGGTCTGTACATAAATACTGACCGTAGCCTGTAACAAATGTATAGGTAAAGTATTGTAAAGGTGGGTGACAGTCAGATGCTAAATAGAAAAGAAATCTTTGAGTCCCAGAGTGGGTCTGACTGAACCCCAAAATATTTGTTCTCATAGCACAGTGATAACAAAGGCACCCCAAAACACACTCATTCCTCTCCCAAGGTGAAAACAAAGGTACCCAAGAAGTTTCGTGAAGATCAGTTCATAAATACGAGCTGTATAGAAGTTGTGACAAAAAACTGATTGGACCTAATATCGGTACAAAATGGCCACTGGCAGCCATCTTGAATTTTGGACCACTCTCAGAAACACTCGTTCTCATCCCAAGGTGATAACAGAGGAACCCAAGAAGTTTCGTGAAGATCAGTTGATAAATACAGCCTCTAGCACGAGCCGTATTGACATGTGCACTTACAGTGTATAAGTAGCTCTAAATAAATCAAAGTTCATCTAATTTGCATAATTTCTGCACGAGAAAAAAACCCGTACTATATGTGATGTATTCCATGATTTTACTAAACATTCATACCAAAATTTATTCAAATCAGAACTTTCATACAGAAGTTCTGTACAAAAGACTGATTGCACCAATTTTGGTACACAATGGTTGCTGGTGGCCATCTTGAATTTTGGACCAAACCCCAAAACACTCGTTCTCATCCCACGGTGATAACAAAGGTACCCAAGACGTTTCGTAAAGATCGGTTCATAAATACGGCCTCTAGCCTGAGACGTATAGAAGTTGTGTACAAAAAACTGATTAGACCTAATTTCGTTACGAAATGGCCACTGGCAGCCATCTTGAATTTTGGACCGCACTCAGAAACACTCGTTCTCATCCCAAGGTGATAACAGAGGAACCCAAGAAGTTTCGTGAAGATCAGTTGATAAATACAGCCTCTAGCCCGAGGCGTATTGACATGTGCACTTACTGTGTGTAAATAGCACTGAAAAAATCAAAGTTCATCTAATTTGCATAATTTCTGCAAGAGAAGAAAACCCGTATTATATGTGATGTATCCCATGGTACTAAACATTCACACAAAAAATTCAAATCAGAACTTTCATACAGACGTTCTGTACAAAAAACTGATTACACTAATTTTTGTACAAAATGGCCACCGGCAGCCATCTTGAATTGTAGACCGGACCCCAAACACTCGTTCTCGTCCCACAGTGATAACAAAGGTACCCAGAAAGTTTTGTAATGATCAGTTCATAAATACGACCTCTAGCCAGAGCCGTCTTGGCATTTGCAGTTACAGTGCTGAAAGTAACACTAAATAAATCAAAGTCAGTCTAATTTGCATAATTTACGCACGAGAAAAAAACCCGTATTATATGTGATGTATCCCATAGTACTAAACATCCATACAAAAAATTATTCAAATCAGCACTTTCATATGGAAGTTCTGTGCAAAAATCTGATTGCACCTAATTTTGTACAAAATGGCTGCCATCGGCCATCTTGAATTTTGGACTGCACCCAAAAACACTCGTTCTCGTCCCACTGTGATACCAAAGGTACCCAAGAAGTTTCGTAAAGATCAGTTTATAAATACGGCCTCTAGCCCGAGCCGTATTGGCATTTGCACTTACAGTGCTGAAAGTAACACTAAAGACATCAAAGTTAGTCTAATTTGCATAATTTACGTACGAGAAAAAACCTGTATTATATGTGATGTATCCCATGGTACTAAACATTCATACAAAAAAATTATTCAAATCTGCGCTTTCATATGGAAGTTCTGTACAAAAAACAGATTTCTGCATCGTTGGTACAAAATGGCGGCTGGCGGCCAATTTGAATTTCGGATCGGACCCAAAAACACTCGTTCTCGTCCCACAGTCAAAACAAAGGTACCCAAGAAGTTTCGTAAAGATCGGTTCATAAATACGGCCTCTAGCCCGAGCCATATTGAATTGTTGACGGACAGACGGACAACTGGCCATGGCATAAGCTCAAATTTAGCTTCGCCAAAGTTGAGCTAAAAACTGAATTGCATTTGTTGTGCCTATGCATTGCTTGATGGGATTAGTCCCTGGGTCAAACAGGATTTCATGCACATCATTCAATGAAATCTAGAGAACCAGCCCTATTGTGTTCATTACATATGGTGTGAAATTGAAACTTTTTGAAATGACTTCATATTGCTGAATGTACTAGAAACAATAGCGATCATGTGTGCAAGTAACATACAAAACTGAATATCCTTGGCCATGGATGGCAAAACTAATTTTCAGAATAGGGCATCTTCTAAGGGCCCAACCTATCAGCTTACATCTCACACATCAATTCCCACTAACTGTCCAAGAAAACTTGGTGGAACTGGAATTATCGCCAGCAATTGAGGACTAACCCATGGAAACATTGTAGAGGGCTATTCCAAGATACAAAATATTTGATGTAAATGCCCCTCTTTCTGAATGCATGTAGCACTCTTATTTCATTAGACGAAATGACGAGAAAGCACCAGAACAGGTAGAATACTATCTGTGAGGTGACTTGGCAATACTAACAATAATACAAACAACACATGTCATATGGACAGGTAAGATAAAAAATTGAATGGCCTTTCCTGTGAACACTGCCTTTTCTAGTGGAATTAGTACCTGGGTCACAAGGTTTAATATGCATCTCATACACCACATACTAGAACAAAGAACACACCAAGATCATTTTACAGGATTTAAATTGATTCTCTTGAGGTGATATTGTAGTGCTGGAAATATTACAAGCAACAGAGGTCCTGTCACTCCTGTGTACAAGTAAGAAGGACAAAAGACCGTCCTTAGTCATGGATGATACCACTTTTTTGTCAGAATAGGTCATCCATTCAGGGTACGACTTATCAGCTAACATTACGTGCATTTAGTTCAACTGATTACAAAAATATTTCTGATACGATTTGGTGGGATGTGAATTAATACCCCCAATTGAGGACTTACCAATGGGAACATTGTTAAGGGACATAAAAATTACAGATTACTTATTTATAACTGACATCCTTTTCCTACATGTATAGAACCTCATCTTTTCAAGGCGGACCTGAGAACTCACCAAACAGGAAGTTCAAAATCTATGATGAGATCTTGGGATATGGAATTAAAACTCTTGGTCATGCCATCACAATGCTGGAAATATTAAAAACAACAAAGGCCTTGTAGACCAAGTGACATGAAAAAATTGAACGTCATCGGTTGTAGATGCTAGGTTGCTTTGTTGGAATTATTACTGTCAATAGATGTTGTATGTACAAGTGACTTCAAAAGCTGAACGTCATTGGTCATGAATGCTACCACTACTTTGTCAGAATAAATATACCACACAGGATCTGACTGATCAGCTTAGATCACATAAGTTCAGCCCCACTGATTAGAAATAATTCTAGAAAATCACTCAGCAGCGTTCGAAGTAATATCACCAATCGAGAATGGTAATCGTCAGGGAATTAAGCCCAAAATTACTTGGTTGAAAATTTTCTCTGCATTGTATAGAGCATCATCTTATCAAGAAAAACAAACCAAAGCTGGCAGAATAATACCCGTCAGTTGACTGGTAAGCACAGGAAACGCAACAAACATTACATGTGTAACAAATAAATATTTGAAAAACTGAATTGCCATTGTTGTGCCTATGCATTACTTTAAGAGATTAGTTCCTCGGTCAAAAAGGATACTATGCCCCTCATTCAACGATTTAGAGCAACGGCCCTACTGTGCTCATATTGTATGGAGTGAAATTGAAACTTTTTGAAATGACTTCACATTACTATCTATACTTGAAAAACAATAAAGACCTTGTGTACAAGCAGCATGCAAAAGCCGAATGTCCTTGACCATGGATGCTATCACTAATTTTTCAGAACAGGGCATCCAATCAGAGCCCAACCTAACAGCCTACATCACACACGACAATGCTCACTAATTGTTCAAGAAAATTTGGTGGAACTGGAATTATCGCCAGCAATCAAGGACTCACCTATGGGAACATAACAGAGGGCTATTCAAGGTACAAAATATTTGATGTAAATGACCCCTCTTTCAGAATGCATGTCGCACTCTTATTTCATTCGATGAAATGACGAGAACTCACCAGAACTGGTAGAATACTATCTGTGAGATGACTTGGCAACACTAACAAAAATACAAACAACACATGTTATATGGACAGGTAATATGAAAAATTGAATGGCCTTTCTTGTGAACACTGCCTTTTCCAGTGGAATTAGGACCTGGGTCACCAGGTTTAATACGCATCTCATACACCACATACTAGAACTGCAGACCCACCAACAGCATTTTACAGGATTTAAATTGATTGTATTGAGGTGATATTGGAATGTTGGAAATATTACCAACAACAGAGGTCCTCACTCCTGTGAACAAGTAAGAAGGAAATACTACTACAAACATCACATGTGTTATGAACAGGTATTTGAAAAACTGAATTGCATTTGTTGTGTCTATGCATTGCTTGATGGGATTAGTCCCTGGGTCAAACAGGATTCTATGCACATCATTCAATGAAATCTAGAGCACCAGCCCTATTGTGTTCATTACATATGGTGTGCAACTGAAACTTTTTGAAATGACTTCATATTGCTGAATGTACTAGAAACAATAGAGATCTTGTATTCAAGTAACATACAAAACTGAATATCCTTGGCCATGGATGGCAACACTAATTTTTCAGAATAGGGCATCTTTTAAGGGCCCAACCTATCCGCTTACATCTCACACATCAAATCCCACTAACTGTCCAAGAAAACTTGGTGGAACTGGAATTATCGCCAGCAATTGAGGACTAACCCATGGAAACATTGTAGAGGGCTATTCCAAGATACAGAATATTTGTTGTAAATGCCCCCTCTTTCTGAATGCATGTAGCACTCTTATTTCATTAGACGAAATGACGAGAACTCACCAGAACAGGTAGAATACTATCGGTGAGATGACTTGGCAATACTAACAATAATACAAACAACACATGTCATATGGACAGATAAGATAAAAAATTGAATGGCCTTTCTTGTGAACACTGCCTTTTTTAGTGGAATTAGTACCTGGGTCACAAGATTTAATATGCATCTCATACACCACATACTAGAACAAAGGACACACCAAGATCATTTTACAGGATTTAAATTGATTCTCTTGAGGTGATAGTGTAGGGCTGGAAATATTACAAGCAACAGAGGTCCTGTCACTCCTGTGTACAAGTAAGAAGTACAAAAGACCGTCCTTAGTCATGGATGATACCACTTTTTTGTCAGAATAGGTCATACATTCAGGGTATGACTTATCAGCTAACATTACATGCATTTCGTTCAACTGATTACAAAAATATTTCTGATACGATTTGGTGGGATGTGAATTAATACCACCAATTGAGGACTTACCAATGGGAACATTGTTAAGGGACATAAAAATTACAGATTACTTAGTTATAACTGACATCCTTTTCCTACATGTATAGAACCTCATCTTTTCAATGCAGACCTGAGAACTCACCAAACAGGAAGTTCAAAATCTATGATGAGGTCATGGGATATGGAATTAAAACTCTGGGTCATGCCATCACACTGCTGGAAATATTAAAAACAACAAAGGCCTTGTAGACCAAGTGACATGAAAAAATTGAACGTCCTCGGTTGTAGATGCTAGGTTGCTTTGTTGGAATTATTACTGTCAATAGATGTTGTATGTACAAGTGACTTCAAAAGCTGAACGTCATTGGTCATGAATGCTACCACTACTTTGTCAGAATAAATATACCACACAGGATCTGACTGATCAGCTTAGATCACATGAATTCAGTCCCACTGATTAGAAATAATTCTAGGAAATAACTCATCAGCGTTCGAAGTAATATCACCAATCGAGAATCGTAATCATCAGGGAATTAAGCCCAAAATTACTTGGTTGAAAATTTTCTCCGCATTATATAGAGCATCATCTTATCAAGAAAAACAAACCAAAGCTGGCAGAATAATACCCGTCAGTTGACTGGTAAGCACAGGAAATACAACAAACATTACATGTGTAACAAACAGGTATTTGAAAAACTGAATTGCAATTGTTGTGCCTATGCATTACTTTAAGAGATTAGTTCCTCGGTCAAACAGGATACTATGCCCCTCATTCAACGATTTAGAGCACCGGCCCTACTGTGCTCATATTTTATGGAGTGAAATTGAAACTTTTTGAAATGACTTCACAGTACTATCTATACTTGAAAAACAACAAAGACCTTGTGTACAAGCAGCATGCAAAAGCCGAATGTCCTTGACCATGGATGCTATCACTAATTTTTCAGAACAGGGCATCCATTCAGGGCCCAACCTATCAGCCTACATTACACACGACAATGCCCACTAATTGTTCAAGAAAATTTGGTGGAACTGAAATTATCGCCAGCAATCGAGGACTCACCTATGGGAACATAACAGAGGGCTATTCAAGGTACACAATATTTGTCGTAAATGACCCCTCTTTCTGAATGCATGTAGCACTCATACTTAATTCAAAGAAATGACGAGAACTCACCAGAACTGATAGAATACTATCTGTGAGATGACTTGGCAACACTAGCAATAATACAAACAACACATGTTATATGGACAGGTGATATGAAAAACTGAATGGCCTTTCTTGTGAACACTGCCTTTTCTAGTGGAATTAGGACCTGGGTCACCAGGTTTAATACGCATCTCATACACCACATACTAGAACTGCAGACCCACCAAGATCATTTTACAGGATTTAAATTGATTGTATTGAGGTGATATTGGAGTGTTGGAAATATTACCAACAACAGAGGTCCTCACTCCTGTGAACAAGTAAGAAGGAAATACTACTACAAACATCACCATGTGTTATGAACAGGTATTTGAAAAACTGAATTGCATTTGTTGTGTCTATGCATTGCTTGATGGGATTAGTCCCTGGGTCAAACAGGTTTCCATGCACATCATTCAAAGAAATCTAGAGCACCAGCCCTATTTTGTTCATTACATATGTTGTACAACTGAAACTGTTTTCGAAATGACTTCATATTGCTGAATGTACTAGAAACAATAGAGATCTTGTGTGCAAGTAACATACAAAACTGAATGTCCTTGGCCATGGATGGCAACATTTATTTTTCAGAATAGGGCATCTTTTAAGCGTCCAACCTATCCGCTTACATCTCACAAGGTTTAACATGCATGTCATACACCACATACTAGAACAAAGGACACACCAAGATCATTTTACAGGATTTAAATTTATTCTCTTGAGGTGATATTGTAGGGCTGGAAATATTACAAGCAACAGAGGTCCTGTCACTCCTGTGTACAAGTAAGAAGGACAAAAGACCGTCCTTAGTCATGGATGATACCACTTTTTTTGTCAGAATAGGTCATCCATTCAGGGTATGACTTATCAGCTAACAATACGTGCATTTTGTTCAACTGATTACAAAAATATTTCTGATACGATTTGGTGGGATGAGAATTAATACCACCAATTGAGGACATACCAATGGGAACATTGTTAAGGAACATAAAAATTACAGATTACTTAGTTATAACTGACATCCTTTTCCTACATGTATAGAACCTCATCTTTTCAATGCAGACCTGAGAACTCACCAAAAAGGAAGTTCAAAATCTATGATGAGGTCATGGGATATAGAATTAAAACTCTGGGTCATGCCATCACAATGCTGGAAATATTAAAAACAACAAAGGCCTTGTAGACCAAGTGACATGAAAAAGTTGAACGTCCTCGGTTGTAGATGCTAGGTTGCTTTGTTGGAATTATTACTGTCAATAGATGTTGTATGTGCAAGTGACTTCAAAAGCTGAACGTCATTGGTCATGAATGCTACCACTACTTTGTCAGAATAAATATACCACACAGGATCTGATTGATCACCTTAGAACACATGAATTCAGTCCCACTGATTAGAAATAATTCTAGGAAATCACTCAGCAGCATTCGAAGTAATATCACCAATCGAGTATGGTAATCGTCAGGGAATTAAGCCCAAAATTACTTGGTTGAAAATTTTCTCCGCATTGTATAGAGCATCACATCTTATCAAGAAAAACAAACCAAAGCTGGCAGAATAATACCCGTCAGTTGACTGGTAAGCACAGGAAATACAACAAACATTACATGTGTAACAAACAGGTATTTGAAAAACTGAATTGCAATTGTTGTGCCTATGCATTACTTTAAGAGATTAGTTCCTCGGTCAAACAGGATACTATGCCCCTCATTCAACGATTCAGAGCACTGGCCCTACTGTGCTCATATTTTATGGAGTGAAATTGAAACTTTTTGAAATGACTTCACATTACTATCTATACTTGAAAAACAACAAAGACCTTGTGTACAAGCAGCATGCAAAAGCCGAATGTCCTTGACCATGGATGCTATCACTAATTTTTCAGAACAGGGCATCCATTCAGGGCCCAACCTATCAGCCTACATTACACACGACAATGCCCACTAATTGTTCAAGAAAATTTGGTGGAACTGAAATTATCGCCAGCAATCGAGGACTCACCTATGGGAACATAACAGAGGGCTATTCAAGGTACACAATATTTGTCGTAAATGACCCCTCTTTCTGAATGCATGTAGCACTCATACTTAATTCAATGAAATGACGAGAACTCACCAGAACTGGTAGAATACTATCTGTGAGATGACTTGGCAACACTAACAATAATACAAACAACACATGTTATATGGACAGGTAATATGAAAAAATGAATGGCCTTTCTTGTGACCACTGCCTTTTCTAGTGGAATTAGGACCTGGGTCACCAGGTTTAATACGCATCTCATACACCACATACTAGAACTGCAGACCCACCAAGATCATTTTACAGGATTTAAATTGATTGTATTGAGGTGATATTGGAGTGTTGGAAATATTACCAACAACAGAAGTCCTCACCCCTGTGAACAAGTAAGAAGGAAATACTACTACAAACATCACCATGTGTTATGAACAGGTATTTGAAAAACTGAATTGCATTTGTTGTGTCTATGCATTCCTTGATGGGATTAGTCCCTGGGTCAAACAGGTTTCCATGCACATTATTCAAAGAAATCTAGAGCACCAGCCCTATTTTGTTCATTACATATGTTGTGCAACTGAAACTGTTTTCGAAATGACTTCATATTGCTGAATGTACTAGAAACAATAGAGATCTTGTGTGCAAGTAACATACAAAACTGAATGTCCTTGGCCATGGATGGCAACACTTATTTTTCAGAATAGGGCATCTTTTAAGCGTCCAACCTATCCGCTTACATCTCACAAGGTTTAATATGCATGTCATACACCACATACTAGAACAAAGGACACACCAAGATCATTTTACAGGATTTAAATTGATTCTCTTGAGGTGATATTGTAGGGCTGGAAATATTACAAGCAACAGAGGTCCTGTCACTCCTGTGTACAAGTAAGAAGGACAAAAGACCGTCCTTAGTCATGGATGATACCACTTTTTTGTCAGAATAGGTCATCCATTCAGGGTATGACTTATCAGCTAATATTACGTGCATTTTGTTCAACTGATTACAAAAATATTTCTGATACGATTTGGTGGGATGAGAATTAATACCACCAATTGAGGACATACCAATGGGAACATTGTTAAGGGACATAAAAATTACAGATTACTTAGTTATAACTGACATCCTTTTCCTACATGTATAGAACCTCATCTTTTCAATGCAGACCTCAGAACTCACCAAAAAGGAAGTTCAAAATCTATGATGAGGTCATGGGATATGGAATTAAAACTCTGGGTCATGCCATCACAATGCTGGAAATATTAAAAACAACAAAGGCCTTGTAGACCAAGTGACATGAAAAAGTTGAACGTCCTCGGTTGTAGATGCTAGGTTGCTTTGTTGGAATTATTACTGTCAATAGATGTTGTATGTACAAGTGACTTCAAAAGCTGAACGTCATTGGTCATGAATGCTACCACTACTTTGTCAGAATAAATATACCACACAGGATCTGATTGATCAGCTTAGAACACATGAATTCAGTCCCACTGATTAGAAATAATTCTAGGAAATCACTCAGCAGCGTTCGAAGTAATATCACCAATCGAGAATGGTAATCGTCAGGGAATTAAGCCCAAAATTACTTGGTTGAAAATTTTCTCCGCATTGTATAGAGCATCATCTTATCAAGAAAAACAAACCAAAGCTGCCAGAATAATACCCGTCACTTGACTGGTAAGCACAGGAAATACAACAAACATTACATGTGTAACAAACAGGTATTTGAAAAACTGAATTGCAATTGTTGTGCCTATGCATTACTTTAAGAGATTAGTTCGTCTGTCAAACAGGATACTATGCCCCTCATTCAACGATTTAGAGCACCGGCCCTACTGTGCTCATATTGTATGGAGTGAAATTGAAACTTTTTGAAATGAAATCACATTACTATCTATACTTGAAAAACAATAAAGACCTTGTGTAAAAGCAGCATGCAAAAACCGAATGTCCTTGACCATGGATGCTATCACTAATTTTTCAGAACAGGGCATCCATTCAGGGCCCAACCTATCAGCCTACATTAGACACGACAATGCCCACTAATTGTTCAAGAAAATTTGGTGGAACTGGAATTATCGCCAGCAATCGAGGACTCACCTATGGGAGCATAACAGAGGGCTATTCAAGGTGCAAAATATTTGATGTAAATGACCCCTCTTTCTGAATGCATGTAGCATTCATACTTAATTTGATGAAATGACGAGAACTCACCAGAACTGATAGAATACTATCTGTGAGATGACTTGGCAACACTAGCAATAATACAAACAACACATGTTATATGGACAGGTACTTTGAAAAATTGAATGGCCTTTCTTGTGACCACTGCCTTTTCTAGTGGAATTAGGACCTGGGTCACCAGGTTTAATATGCATCTCATACACCACATACTAGAACTGCAGACCCACCAACAGCATTTTACAGGATTTAAATTGTTTGTATTGAGGTGATATTGGAGTGTTGGAAATATTACCAACAACAGAGGTCCTCACTCCTGTGAACAAGTAAGAAGGAAATACTACTACAAACATCACCATGTGTTATGAACAGGTATTTGAAAAACTGAATTGCATTTGTTGTGTCTATGCATTGCTTGATGGGATTAGTCCCTGGGTCAAACAGGATTCCATGCACACCATTCAATGAAATCTAGAGCACCAGCCCTATTGTGTTCATTACATATGGTGTGCAACTGAAACTTTTTGAAATGACTTCATATTGCTGAATGTACTAGAAACAATAGAGATCTTGTATGCAAGTAACATACAAAACTGAATGTCCTTGGCCATGGATGGCAACACTAATTTTTCAGAATAGGGCATCTTTTAAGGGCCCAACCTATCCGCTTACATCTCACACATCAATTCCCACTAACTGTCCAAGAAAACTTGGTGGAACTGGAATTATCGCCAGCAATCGAGGACTAACCCATGGAAACATTGTAGAGGGTTATTCCAAGATACAAAATATTTGGTGTAAATGCCCCCTCTTTCTGAATGCATGTAGCACTCTTATTTCATTAGACGAAATGACGAGAACTCACCAGAACAGGTAGAATACTATCTGTGAGATGACTTGGCAATACTAACAATAATACAAACAACACATGTCATATGGACAGGTAAGATAAAAAATTGAATGGCCTTTCTTGTGAACACTGCCTTTTTTAGTGGAATTAGTACCTGGGTCACAAGATTTAATATGCATCTCATACACCACATACTAGAACAAAGGACACACCAAGATCATTTTACAGGTTTTAAATTGATTCTCTTGAGGTGATAGTGTAGGGCTGGAAATATTACAAGCAACAGAGGTCCTGTCACTCCTGTGTACAAGTAAGAAGGACAAAAGACCGTCCTTAGTCATGGATGATAACACTTTTTTGTCAGAATAGGTCATACATTCAGGGTATGACTTATCAGCTAACATTACATGCATTTCGTTCAACTGATTACAAAAATATTTCTGATACGATTTGGTGGGATGTGAATTAATACCACCAATTGAGGACTTACCAATGGGAACATTGTTAAGGGACATAAAAATTACAGATTACTTAGTTATAACTGACATCCTTTTCCTACATGTATAGAACCTCATCTTTTCAATGCAGACCTGAGAACTCACCAAACAGGAAGTTCAAAATCTATGATGAGGTCATGCATGGGATATGGAATTAAAACTCTGGGTCATGCCATCACACTGCTGGAAATATTAAAAACAACAAAGGCCTTGTAGACCAAGTGACATGAAAAAATTGAACGTCCTCGGTTGTAGATGCTAGGTTGCTTTGTTGGAATTATTACTGTCAATAGATGTTGTATGTACAAGTGACTTCAAAAGCTGAACGTCATTGGTCATGAATGCTACCACTACTTTGTCAGAATAAGTATACCACACAGGATCTGATTGATCAGCTTAGATCACATGAATTCAGTCCCACTGATTAGAAATAATTCTAGGAAATAACTCAGCAGCGTTCGAAGTAATATCACCAATCGAGAATCGTAATCGTCAGGGAATTAAGCCCAAAATTACTTGGTTGAAAATTTTCTCCGCATTGTATAGAGCATCATCTTATCAAGAAAAACAAACCAAAGCTGGCAGAATAATACCCGTCAGTTGACTGGTAAGCACAGGAAATACAACAAACATTACATGTGTAACAAACAGGTATTTGAAAAACTGAATTGCAATTGTTGTGCCTATGCATTACTTTAAGAGATTAGTTCCTCGGTCAAACAGGATACTATGCCCCTCATTCAACGATTTAGAGCACCGGCCCTACTGTGCTCATATTTTATGGAGTGAAATTGAAACTTTTTGAAATGACTTCACATTACTATCTATACTTGAAAAACAACAAAGACCTTGTGTACAAGCAGCATGCAAAAGCCGAATGTCCTTGACCATGGATGCTATCACTAATTTTTCAGAACAGGGCATCCATTCAGGGCCCAACCTATCAGACTACATTACACACGACAATGCCCACTAATTGTTCAAGAAAATTTGGTGGAACTGAAATTATCGCCAGCAATCGAGGACTCACCTATGGGAACATAACAGAGGACTATTCAAGGTACACAATATTTGTCGTAAATGACCCCTCTTTCTGAATGCATGTAGCACTCATACTTAATTCAATGAAATGACGAGAACTCACCAGAACTGGTAGAATACTATCTGTGAGATGACTTGGCAACACTAACAATAATACAAACAACACATGTTATATGGACAGGTAATATGAAAAAATGAATGGCCTTTCTTGTGACCACTGCCTTTTCTAGTGGAATTAGGACCTGGGTCACCAGGTTTAATACGCATCTCATACACCACATACTAGAACTGCAGACCCACCAACAGCATTTTACAGGATTTAAATTGATTGTATTGAGGTGATATTGGAGTGTTGGAAATATTACCAACAACAGAGGTCCTCACTCCTGTGAACAAGTAAGAAGGAAATACTACTACAAACATCACATGTGTTATGAACAGGTATTTGAAAAACTGAATTGCATTTGTTGTGTCTATGCATTGCTTGATGGGATTAGTCCCTGGGTCAAACAGGTTTCCATGCACATCATTCAAAGAAATCTAGAGCACCAGCCCTATTTTGTTCATTACATATGTTGTACAACTGAAACTGTTTTCGAAATGACTTCATATTGCTGAATGTACTAGAAACAATAGAGATCTTGTGTGCAAGTAACATACAAAACTGAATGTCCTTGGCCATGGATGGCAACACTTATTTTTCAGAATAGGGCATCTTTTAAGCGTCCAACCTATCCGCTTACATCTCACAAGGTTTAACATGCATGTCATACACCACATACTAGAACAAAGGACACACCAAGATCATTTTACAGGATTTAAATTTATTCTCTTGAGGTGATATTGTAGGGCTGGAAATATTACAAGCAACAGAGGTCCTGTCACTCCTGTGTACAAGTAAGAAGGACAAAAGACCGTCCTTAGTCATGGATGATACCACTTTTTTGTCAGAATAGGTCATCCATTCAGGGTATGACTTATCAGCTAATATTACGTGCATTTTGTTCAACTGATTACAAAAATATTTCTGATACGATTTGGTGGGATGAGAATTAATACCACCAATTGAGGACATACCAATGGGAACATTGTTAAGGGACATAAAAATTACAGATTACTTAGTTATAACTGACATCCTTTTCCTACATGTATAGAACCTCATCTTTTCAATGCAGACCTCAGAACTCACCAAAAAGGAAGTTCAAAATCTATGATGAGGTCATGGGATATGGAATTAAAACTCTGGGTCATGCCATCACAATGCTGGAAATATTAAAAACAACAAAGGCCTTGTAGACCAAGTGACATGAAAAAGTTGAACGTCCTCGGTTGTAGATGCTAGGTTGCTTTGTTGGAATTATTGCTGTCAATAGATGTTGTATGTACAAGTGACTTCAAAAGCTGAACGTCATTGGTCATGAATGCTACCACTACTTTGTCAGAATAAATATACCACACAGGATCTGATTGATCAGCTTAGAACACATGAATTCAGTCCCACTGATTAGAAATAATTCTAGGAAATCACTCAGCAGCGTTCGAAGTAATATCACCAATCGAGAATGGTAATCGTCAGGGAATTAAGCCCAAAATTACTTGGTTGAAAATTTTCTCCGCATTGTATAGAGCATCATCTTATCAAGAAAAACAAACCAAAGCTGCCAGAATAATACCCGTCACTTGACTGGTAAGCACAGGAAATACAACAAACATTACATGTGTAACAAACAGGTATTTGAAAAACTGAATTGCAATTGTTGTGCCTATGCATTACTTTAAGAGATTAGTTCCTCTGTCAAACAGGATACTATGCCCCTCATTCAACGATTTAGAGCACCGGCCCTACTGTGCTCATATTGTATGGAGTGAAATTGAAACTTTTTGAAATGAAATCACATTACTATCTATACTTGAAAAACAATAAAGACCTTGTGTAAAAGCAGCATGCAAAAACCGAATGTCCTTGACCATGGATGCTATCACTAATTTTTCAGAACAGGGCATCCATTCAGGGCCCAACCTATCAGCCTACATTAGACACGACAATGCCCACTAATTGTTCAAGAAAATTTGGTGGAACTGGAATTATCGCCAGCAATCGAGGACTCACCTATGGGAGCATAACAGAGGGCTATTCAAGGTGCAAAATATTTGATGTAAATGACCCCTCTTTCTGAATGCATGTAGCATTCATACTTAATTTGATGAAATGACGAGAACTCACCAGAACTGATAGAATACTATCTGTGAGATGACTTGGCAACACTAGCAATAATACAAACAACACATGTTATATGGACAGGTACTTTGAAAAATTGAATGGCCTTTCTTGTGACCACTGCCTTTTCTAGTGGAATTAGGACCTGGGTCACCAGGTTTAATATGCATCTCATACACCACATACTAGAACTGCAGACCCACCAACAGCATTTTACAGGATTTAAATTGTTTGTATTGAGGTGATATTGGAGTGTTGGAAATTTTACCAACAACAGAGGTCCTCACTCCTGTGAACAAGTAAGAAGGAAATACTACTACAAACATCACCATGTGTTATGAACAGGTATTTGAAAAACTGAATTGCATTTGTTGTGTCTATGCATTGCTTGATGGGATTAGTCCCTGGGTCAAACAGGATTCCATGCACACCATTCAATGAAATCTAGAGCACCAGCCCTATTGTGTTCATTACATATGGTGTGCAACTGAAACTTTTTGAAATGACTTCATATTGCTGAATGTACTAGAAACAATAGAGATCTTGTATGCAAGTAACATACAAAACTGAATGTCCTTGGCCATGGATGGCAACACTAATTTTTCAGAATAGGGCATCTTTTAAGGGCCCAACCTATCCCCTTACATCTCACACATCAATTCCCACTAACTGTCCATGAAAACTTGGTGGAACTGGAATTATCGCCAGCAAACGTGGACTAACCCATCTAAACATTGTAGAGGGTTATTCCAAGATACAAAATATTTGATGTAAATGCCCCCTCTTTCTGAATGCATGTAGCACTCTTATTTCATTAGACGAAATGACGAGAACTCACCAGAACAGGTAGCATATTATCGGTGAGATGACTTGGCAATACTAACAATAATACAAACAACACATGTCACATGGACAGAAAAGATAAAAAAATTGAATGGCCTTTCTTGTGAACACTGCCTTTTCTAGTGGAATTAGTACCTGGGTCACAAGATTTAATATGCATCTCATACACCACATACTAGAACAAAGGACACACCAAGATCATTTTACAGGATTTAAATTGATTTTCTTGAGGTGATATTGTAGGGCTGGAAATATTACAAGCAACAGAGGTCCTGTCACTCCTGTGTACAAGTAAGAAGGACAAAAGACCGTCCTTAGTCATGGATGATACCACTTTTTTGTCAGAATAGGTCATCCATTCAGGGTATGACTTATCAGCTAACAATACGCGCATTTTGTTCAACTGATTACAAAAATATTTCTGATACGATTTGGTGGGATGAGAATTAATACCACCAATTGAGGACATACCAATGGGAACATTGTTAAGGAACATAAAAATTACAGATTACTTAGTTATAACTGACATCCTTTTCCTACATGTATAGAACCTCATCTTTTCAATGCAGACCTGAGAACTCACCAAAAAGGAAGTTCAAAATCTATGATGAGGTCATGGGATATGGAATTAAAACTCTAGGTCATGCCATCACAATGCTGGAAATATTAAAAACAACAAAGGCCTTGTAGACCAAGTGACATGAAAAAGTTGAACGTCCTCGGTTGTAGATGCTAGGTTGCTTTGTTGGAATTATTACTGTCAATAGATGTTGTATGTGCAAGTGACTTCAAAAGCTGAACGTCATTGGTCATGAATGCTACCACTACTTTGTCAGAATAAATATACCACACAGGATCTGATTGATCAGCTTAGAACACATGAATTCAGTCCCACTGATTAGAAATAATTCTAGGAAATCACTCAGCAGCGTTCGAAGTAATATCACCTATCGAGAATGGTTATCGTCAGGGAATTAAGCCCAAAATTACTTGGTTGAAAATTTTCTCCGCATTGTATAGAGCATCATCTTATCAAGAAAAACAAACCAAAGCTGCCAGAATAATACCCGTCATTTGACTGGTAAGCACAGGAAATACAACAAACATTACATGTGTAACAAACAGGTATTTGAAAAACTGAATTGCATTTGTTGTGCCTATGCATTACTTTAAGAGATTAGTTCCTCGGTCAAACAGGATACTATGCCCCTCATTCAACGATTTAGAGCACCGGCCCTACTGTGCTCGTATGGAGTGAAATTGAAACTTTTTGAAATGAAATCACATTACTATCTATACTTGAAAAACAATAAAGACCTTGTGTAAAAGCAGCATGCAAAAACCGAATGTCCTTGACCATGGATGCTATCACTAATTTTTCAGAACAGGGCATCCATTCAGGGCCCAACCTATCAGCCTACATTAGACACGACAATGCCCACTAATTGTTCAAGAAAATTTGGTGGAACTGGAATTATCGCCAGCAATCGAGGACTCACCTATGGGAGCATAACAGAGGGCTATTCAAGGTGCAAAATATTTGATGTAAATGGCCCCTCTTTCTGAATGCATGTAGCATTCATACTTAATTTGATGAAATGACGAGAACTCACCAGAACTGATAGAATACTATCTGTGAGATGACTTGGCAACACTAGCAATAATACAAACAACACATGTTATATGGACAGGTACTTTGAAAAATTGAATGGCCTTTCTTGTGACCACTGCCTTTTCTAGTGGAATTAGGACCTGGGTCACCAGGTTTAATATGCATCTCATACACCACATACTAGAACTGCAGACCCACCAACAGCATTTTACAGGATTTAAATTGTTTGTATTGAGGTGATATTGGAGTGTTGGAAATATTACCAACAACAGAGGTCCTCACTCCTGTGAACAAGTAAGAAGGAAATACTACTACAAACATTACCATGTGTTATGAACAGGTATTTGAAAAACTGAATTGCAGTTGTTGTGTCTATGCATTGCTTGATGGGATTAGTCCCTGGGTCAAACAGGATTCCATGCACACCATTCAATGAAATCTAGAGCACCAGCCCTATTGTGTTCATTACATATGGTGTGCAACTTAAACTTTTTGAAATGACTTCATATTGCTGAATGTACTAGAAACAATAGAGATTGTGTGTGCAAGTAACATACAAAACTGAATGTCCTTGGCCATGGATGGCAACACTAATTTTTCAGATTAGGGCATCTTTTCAGGGCCCAACCTATCAGCTTACATCTTACACATCAATTCC
Organism: Pictodentalium vernedei; assembly: GCA_031216915.1. Lineage (NCBI taxonomy): Eukaryota > Metazoa > Mollusca > Scaphopoda > Dentaliida > Dentaliidae > Pictodentalium > Pictodentalium vernedei. The sequence goes on from CM062289.1 coordinate 47,959,757, forward strand.
CACTAACTGTCCAAGAAAACTTGGTGGAACGGGAATTATCGCCAGCAATTGAGGACTAACCCATGGAAACATTGTAGAGGGCTATACCAAGATACAAAATATTTGATGTAAATGCCCCCTCTTTCTAAATGCATGTAGCACTCTTATTTCATTTGTCGAAATGACGAGAACTCACCAGAACTGGTAGAATACTATCTGTGAGGTGACTTGGTAACACTAACAATAATACAAACAATACATGTCATATGGACAGGTAATATAAACAATTGAATGGCCTTTCTTGTGAACACTGCCTTTTCTAGTGGAATTAGTACCTGGGTCACAAGGTTTAATATGCATCTCATACACCACATACTAGAACAAAGGATACACCAAGATCATTTTACAGGATTTAAATGGATGCTCTTGAAGTGATATTGTAGTGCTGGAAATATTACAAGCAACAGAGGTCCTGTCACTCCTGTGTATAAGTAAGAAGGACAACAGACCGTTCTTAGTCGTGGATGCTACCACTTTTTTGTCTGTATAGGTCATCCATTCAGGGCAGACTTATCAGCTAACATTACGTGCATTTAGTTCAACTGATTACAAAAATATTTCTGATACGATTTGGTGGGATGTGAAGTAATACCACCAACTGAGGACTTACCAATGAGAACATTGTTAAGGGACATAAAAATTACAGATTACTTAGTTATAACTGACATCCTTTTCCTACATGTATAGAACCTCATCTTTTCAATGCGGACCTGAGAACTCACCAAACAGGAAGTTCAAAATCTATGATGAGGTCTTGGGATTTGAAATTAAAACTCTTGGTCATACCATCACAATGCTGGAAATATTAAAAACAACAGAGGCCTTGTAGACCAAGTGACATGAAAAAATTGAACGTCCTTGGTTGTAGATGCTAGGTTGTTTTGTTGGAATTATTACTGTCAATAGATGTTGTATGTACAAGTGACTTCAAAAGCTGAACGTCATTGGTCATGAATGCTACCACTACTTTGTCAGAATAAGTATACCACACAGGATCTGATTGATCAGCTTAGGTCACATGAATTCAGTCCCACTAATTAGAAATAATTCTAGGAAATCACTCAGCAGGGTTCGAAGTAATATCAACAATCGAGAATGGCAATCGTCAGGGAATTAAGCTCAAAATTACTTGGTTGAAAATTTCCTCCGCATTGTATAGAGCGTCATCTTATCGAGAAAAACAAACCAAAGCTGCCAGAATAATACCTGTCAGTTGACTGGTAAGCACAGGAAATACAACAAACATTACATGTGTAACAAACAGGTATTTGAAAAACTGAATTGCAATTGTTGTGCCTATGCATTACTTTAAGAGATTAGTTCCTCGGTCAAACAGGATACTATGCCCCTGATTCAACGATTTAGAGCACCGGCCCTACTGTGCTCATATTGTTTGGTGTGAAATTGAAACTTTTTGAAATGACTTCACATTGCATTATATACTAGAAACAATAGAGCGTACAAGTAAAATGCCAACACCGAATGTCCTTGGTCATGGAAAGTATCACTAATTTTTCAGAACAGGGCATCTATTCAAGGCCCAACCTATCAGCCTACATCACAAACAACAATGCCCACTAATTGTTCAGGAAAATTTGGCGGAACTGGAAATATCACCAGCAATCAATGACTTACCCATGGGAACATTGCAGTGGACTGTTCAAGGTACAAAATATTTGATGTAAATGACCCCTCTTTCTGAATGCATGTAGCATTCATACTTAATTTGATGAAATGACGAGAACTCACCAGAACAGGTAGAATACTATCTGTGAGATGACTTGGCAACACTAACAATAATACAAACAACACATGTTATATGGACAGGTAATATGAAAAATTGAATGGCCTTTCTTGTGAACACTGCCTTTTCTAGTGGAATTAGTACCTGGGTCACGAGGATTAATATGCATCTCATACACAGCATACTAGAACAGCAGACCCATCAAGATCATTTTACAGCATTTAAATTGATTCTCTCGAGGTGATATTGGAGTGGTGGAAATATTACAAACAACAGAGGTCCTCACTCCTGTGAACAAGTAAGAAGGACAACAGACCATCCTTAGTCGTGGATGCTACCACTTTTTGTCAGAATAGGTCATCCATTCAGGGTATGACTTATCAGCTAACATTACATGCATTTAGTTCAACTGATTGCAAGTAAATTTCTGATATGATTTGTTGGGATGTGAATTAATACCCCCAATTGAGGACTTACCAATGGGAACATTGTCAAGGGACATAAAATTTAGAAATCACTTAGTTGTAAATGTACTTTTCCTGCTTGTGTACAGTTAAAACTAGAAGTCCTGTCACGAATAGTGCACTTATCTAGGCTTAATTGCATGTTGGAATTGCGTGCAATTGCCATATCGAATGGCATCCAAAGCACGGCAGGTTCTCCTGGTACCTCATAGCAAACACATGCAATGTTTCTGCCAATGGACCTCTGGGTTACCCGGAGGTCCATTGGCTGAAACATTGCCTGTGCACAGGCCATATGTACAGAATATGATAGCTTTAATTGGGCCATAACGCGCATATCAACGTGTTATTTGTGCGCATTTCATGACCGGACTTCTAGTTTTAACTGTAGACCCTTACCTTTTTAATGCAGACTAGAGAACTCAACAAACAGTTAGTTTAATACCTATGATGATATGGCATGATAGCATTTGGAATACTGCGAACATCACATTTCTTATGAATGAGTAATATGAAAAATTGAAGAGCCTCTGTTGTGAACCCAGCCATATTCCCCTAGAAAGATGCCAGCATCAGGCCCTTTAAGTCGCTTCTAATTCGCAGCAAACTATACCAAATAAGCCCCAAGAGATCATTTCATGGGATATGAAATTATAACTCTCTGTCATCCTCTCACCATCCTGGAAATATTACAAACAACAGGGGCCTTGTGAAAAAATGTCATAACATTGAATGTCCTCGGTTATAAATGCTAGGTACCATTGGTGGAATTATTACTCTCAACAGATGTCATATGTACAAGTGACTTAAAAAGCTGTTCCAGAAAACTTAGTGGGACTGGAATGATCGCCAGGAATTGAGGACTGACCTATGGGAACATTGCAAAGAGATATTCAGTGTGCAAAATATTTTATTTAAATGGCCCCTCCTTCTGAATGCAAGTAGGACACTTAATTAATTTGATGAAATGCTGAGAACTTACCAGAACTGGAAGAGTACAATCTACGAGATGATTTGACAACACTTGGATTAATACAAAGATGGGTCATGTGGACAGTTAATACGAATGAAAGTGTCAATGACACTGTAGCTTAACTTGTCTGTGTGTTTTGTTTGATTAAAGGGATAATGTTCAATGTTTATGAAAGGATTATGAAATAAGACAAGAACTGTGATAATTTGGAATATGTTAATTTCTGTTCCCCGTATGCTATGTTTTTCCTAAAAAGAATATGAGGTGTACACTGTACTAAAAGGTGGAGTGATGGGTTAATATGACCTCACCGTTAATGTATGTGGCCCTCACACTCGACGTATGTCAAGAAAAGTTACCAAGCTACAGTGAATTATTCCAAAATGAGCCATCCTATCAAGTTACATTGAAATCCCTTCATAAATATGGCCTGCAGACTGTGCTAAAGGTTTCCAGGCTTCAGGCCTGTGTAGCCATGACGGTTGACCGATTGCTACTAAAAGGGGATGTCCTCATCTTGACATTAAATCGAGTCATTCTACTAAGTTACAATGAAATCCCTTCACAAATACGACTTGTAGTCTGTACTAAAGTTTTTCAGGTTTTGGGCTCAGGAAGCCATCATGGTTGAATGATTGCGACCAAAAGGGGACACTGTCATCTGGGCATCATCTGGAGTGATCCTACGAAGTTACAATGAAATCCCTTCATAAATATGACCTGGAGACTGTGCTCAAGGTTATCGGGCTTCAGGCACCTCTAGCCGTCACAACTGACCAATCATGACAAAAAGGGAATGTCATAATCTAGGCATTATATGGTGTCAACCTAACAAGTTACAATGAAATCCTTACGTAAATACAACCAATAGACTGTGCTAAAGTTTTTTGGGTTTTGGTCTCCGGCAGCCATCAAGGCTGAATGATCGCTTCCGTAAGAAGCCCAAATATTAACCTAGGGACTTGGTTTGAACAATCTTGAATCTGACCCTCATAACAATGATGTACAACAATGATGTATATCAAACAATAAAAGATTCTGACTGGCGGTTCTGAAGAAGAAGATTTTTAAAGAATATTCCCCCTAATGTTAAAAATTTGGGCTCCTGTATTGAGCCCAAATATGAACCAATAGGCTTTATTTTAACAAACTTGTATCTGACCTCCCTATGAATGCTGTATATCGAATATCAAAAGATTATGATGATTGGTTCTGGTCCTAAGGATACTTCATAACAAATAACAGCTCTCTATTCCGTCTGGTTTGGGAAATATGGGCATTTGAAAATATTTCTATTTTTAGCTCCCAGGGTTCCCATGGGGATGCAGGATTTTTTCTTTTTTGAACAAGTCAAGTACTTATGACCCAATAATACCACGTACCAAATTTGGTTCACACCGCACCATCAGTTCAGAAGATAGAAATTGTGGGCGAGGCCAAAAATCTTACCCCTCCCATTACAAAGCCAAATATTGCTTCACGAACTTCGTTTGAACAAACTTAACTCTGCACCTCAAAAGGAAGCTCCATAGCAAATATCATGTCATTGTACACACTGGTTCATGAGAAGAAGATGTTTAAAATATTTTGAAACATTTCCCCCCACTCCCTCCCTATGTGGCTGACCAAAAATGCAATGCCCCTTCTGGGGGGGGGGGGGGGGGGTCCATAACTCACACAAACTTTCACTTCAATTGGCCCAGTGGCTTTGGTGGGGAAGACCAAAACATAGTGTTGACGGACGACGGACGGAGAGCGATGAGATCAGCTCAGTTTGACTTTGTCAAGATGAGCTAAAAATTAGTTCAGCATACCAGTCTCGGCAATATACGCATATGCATACATAGAAAAGTAGTTTGCTGGACTATACAAAAATATGCATGGCTGCTTTACAGTCAAGTCATGATGGGAGGCAACAATAAAATGTTTAAAATGAAATTCAAGAAATGTCATGACAAAGATATTAATTGGAAAAGTCAGATAATTTGGACCAATGGTGGATGAGAAGATTATTTTCAATTCACTCTACAATCCATTGTCAAAATATATAAACCAGTTATTATTTTTTGTAACAATGGTGTTTTGGATTATACGGCCGGTTGACAATTTTTCTATTTTTAGCTCTTGGGGTTTCCACAGAACTGTGGGAAAAATCTGTTTCCACTTGAATCATGTTCTTATAACCCCCCCCCCCCCCCCCCCCCCCCAAACAATTCACACCAAATTTGATTAAAAAGGACTCATCAGTTCTGGAAATACATCCAAAATGAGGATGCTCCTGTGGCAAGCCCAAATATTAACCAATACAAATACAACCAACAACTTTGAATCCCACCAGCTGCATGCTTGTTGTGTCCTTGGGCAAGACACTTCATCCCCAATGTCCACATGGGGGCTCGATGGTGGTGTGTACTAATGAGTACTGTTCATCTATGGATCATGGTGCACCTGTCTTCAACCAATGCTAACTCTGCTTGTGTGTAGTATGTTAGGGAGGTGATTGTTGCTCGCCACTGCTCATTGGTTGTTTCCAGGTACTTCAGCTTCCTCCGCAATAAAAAAATTGTTGTGCAGAAATACAGTTAAAACTAGAAGTCCTGTCATGAACTGTGCGCTTATCTAGGCTTAATTGACATATTGAATGGCATCCAAAGCAAGGCAGGTTCTCCGGTTACTCATAGCAAACACAGGCAATGTTTCTGCCAGTGGGTTACCAGAGGTCCATTGGCTGAAACATTGCTTGTGCACTGGTCATATGGACATAAATTGATAACCTTACTATGGTCATAACGCATAGATTAACGCACAGATCGACGTGTTATTTGTGTCCATTTCATGACAGGACTTCTAGTTTTAACTGTATATGACATTAAACACCAATAAATAACCCCAACCCATCCCATCTTGACCCAAACTGCCATTCAAGTTGTATGTCTCAAACCAAGCCAAAATCTCAATAGGGGCCAGAGGCCTGCCCTTCACCACCACCCGGGATTCAAATATTCCAGCAGTATGCTTTGAACAAATTTATGATCTGGGGCTTCTACCATGCTAAATTGCACATATCAAAAGATTTGACTACATACATGTAGTTTTGTAGAATTTATTTATTTATTTATTTATTTTAAGATCATGCACTTCTGCACAATGCCTAATCGTTACCACAACATGGAGATAAAGTCAAGATCACTTAATCGTTTATAGTCAATGTTGCCAATTTTAGAGAACTTGAATTAGTGACTGGATCCTATTTTATCAGTAAAATGATGCTTGTTTACCACAATAAACATGCACTGCCTAACTTCCCAGGGTTTCCGAAGGAGAAGTTCTGAAGTGGATTTTCCTAATATTTGTGCATTTCATACCATTTTTGTACTCTTTGATCCCTGCAGGTGAAACTAGAAGTCCAATCACAATTAGCACGGAAAATGCTCATTAATAATTAATTCACTTCTTACTACTGAATGAAGTAGTCTGAAATACACAGAATTATTTGCCCTGTGCAATGCAAAATATAAAGTGCTATTACATGTGTAGCTAAATCAGTAGTCAAATCACGAACTGAACTATTGAGACCACAGTATGTGGATAGGGGATTACTATTAAATAGCTGTGTGATAGGCTTTTCACTTCATAATTATTTACAAATTCGGAGGTCCAATTACACAAGAAGCACATGTAAACTTTCATGACATGGACCACAGGGCTGCCCTGGGTGGCCCTTATGATGAAAGATTAAGTGTTTCTTGAGCTGTTATGAAACTTTATAAATACTTTTTGAGTGGAGAATAACATGTATATAGCACTGCAAATTCAGTAGTAATCCATTCTCTTCATTACATACATGTAAATGCAAATTTTAATATCTATTTATTTATGTTATTACAGTTGTCACAATTAGTGAAGAAAATGATCGTTACAGTTAAAACTAGAAGTCCTGTCATGATCTGTGTGCTTATCTAGACTTAACTGCGTGTAGGAATTGTGTGCAATTGCCATATCGAATGGCATCCGAAGCATGGCAGGTTTGCCTGATAACTCAGAGCAAACACAGGCAATGTTTCCGCCAATGGACCTCCGGAGATTAACGCGCAGATAGACGTGCTATTTGTGCGCATTTCCTGACAGGACTTCTAGTTTCGACTGTAGTTAACATGCTCTTTACCACAGAAAAATGAAGTAGTCTGAAATACACAAGAGCGTTTGTGCTGTGCAATATAGAAAGTAATGTCCTAATATTGAGATTGGTTGTGAAATTACGAATTGAACTAATCAAACACAAAAAAAAAATATTGAGACTACAATATGTGGTGGGTGGATTACTACCAAATTGCTTGTGGGATAGGTTTCCACATAGAAATTATTTAATTTTTGTCGACAAAACACAAGAAAAACTTGCACCTGTGATCCATGAGATTAAAGTGTGCAAGTGTTTCTTGCACTGTTGTGAACAATTATAAATGCTTCTCCAGACTTTGCATACTGTCCAGAGGTCGGGGCCTAAAAAAAGCCTCAGGTTGAAAGGTCGGGGCCTACTCGAGGCTGAGTTTGAACAGGCTAACAGAAATGATAAACACCACACACATGATCACAAGCAAATACACAATGATAAAAACCTAATCTATTTGACAAAATCCCACTTGGGACCATCTTTGAGTCAATTTGTTTATCAGAGCAGGTCAAAGCGATTTCTGTGTGAAAATGGACAAGATTCTCAAAGTTACTCATGTTGATGCCAGTGTTGCTTAGTGTGACAAGTTAGGCATCTCAGACTTTGTGTAGGTACATGATAGACATTATTCAAAGAATAACAATTTCTTACCACTAAATTTCTAACCTTTAGCACAATATACCAAGAAAATATTTAGTGAGGTACAGGTAAATTCAGTTCAAAATCCTCAAAACACAAGTGAAAATCAAAGCACCATCTGGACAGTGAAGTTTTCATTTGGGTCAATTTGAGAATCTAGAAACTTCCGATTGATGAAAATTGCCAGGAAATACAGCATGTCGTGTTTATTCAAGCTAATCGGACCATCTAAAAACTAGGGTTTACCAGGAATTCTCCACTGACATACTCAACTTTGTGTCACATGATCGTGATGCTAACACTTCAACATATGGAAAGTCATTCATTAATTTATTGTCAAAAAATTCCAATTGGATATTAAATTTATTGGATTTAAAAATTAAAATGGCAACAATTAACATTGATTATCAACAATCTGTTCACAATAGCTTGATCCAGAGTGGAGTTAAGGTATAAAAGGCTATAAAAATCCATTAATATGCAAAATATTGAGAAAAAAAATGCGATACCTTTATGATCATCATGCATTAATCTATGCATATGTACTGAATATTCTACCAGTCACCGCGTATCTCTTTGGAATAAGAATGAAATTTAGAGCCTGTAAATTCACGTCTGGTGTTTACTACAGAGGCCTGACATGTATTATTGGTTTTTTGGGGGAATTTTCACCATGGTGCAAATTAGTTTTCACCATTATTTTTTTTCGAATTTTAACCGTGTGGCAAATTAATTATCACCATGGGCAAATTAATTTCAGGTATGGGCTGCCGTTGCTGACCTTCATTTCCAAATTAATTTTCACCATGTGGCAAATTAATTTTTACCATGGTGCAAATTAATTTTCACCATGGTGCAAATTAATTTTCACCATGGGAAAATTAATTTCAGGCATGGGTCGCCGTTGCTGACCTTCATTTGCAGCTAAAATATTTTCAAGCTTGTTTGTGCTCCATGGATTTATTATAGGGCAATTGAATATGGTTTGATAATTTTCACCATGGGCAAATTCATTTCAGGTATGGGTCGCCGTTGCTGACCTTCATTTGCAGCTAAAATATTTTCAAGGTTGTTTGTGCTCCATGGATTTATTATAGGGCAACTGAATATGGTTTGATAGTCCCCCCACGCCCCCCTCCCCGGCGACCCATACCTGAAATTGAAATTAATTTGCCCATGGTGAAAAATTAATTTCAGGTATGGGTCGCCGTTGCTGACCTTCGCTTGCAGCTAAAATATTTTCAAGGTTGTTCGTGCTCCATGGATGTATTATAGGGCAACTGAATATGGTTTGATAGACCCCCCCACCGCCCCCCACCCCCCGATGTCAAAATAATAAAAATTCAAGAAATTTTCTTTACCAATACAATCCTGTTTGGTCAAACAGGATTGAATTGGGTAAATTTCTATTGCACACTTGGAAAAATTACTTCTTCAAATGTCAGCATTCTGACATCAGTATGCAGAGGGTTAAAACTTGAACATGCTGTATTTGAGAATAGCTATGGCTGTACTAAATATTTGAATTAAAGCTACCAGTAACCTGCCTTGAAAAAAAAAAAGTTGCAGGATGCAATCTCCGAAACTAAGCAGCCTTGAGAAAATATATTGTTTCAATAAAGTTTGAGGCATTCAACTGTCATCTTGTGTTATTGTTGAAAGTTGCTGATAAATGAAGACGATGATTTGATGACCTTGGGACCTAACAAATACAATTGATTATTGGTGTGTTTTCAAAGTTTGTTGGGAATTCCCGGAAAAAAATATGTGTACGTAACCGGTACTTCCTTTCCTGTAATTTCGTTCTCTTATTTGTTGCATGCCACCCCTGTTTTCGGGTCGAAAAAGTTGTCTGAAGAGCGATACTTGACAAACATATTTTAATGCCAAAATTAAAGTGATGCAATCATATTTTTTTTCGTGATCATATTTTTCCGCCTGAACGTTATGATGGTCAACTATGGGAAAATATTTACCACTGTGATACCAATATATATGATTGTATTTCATCGTTTTGCAATTCGCTCTACGTACATTGGGGTATAACATAATATTTATCAATTAACACTTCAGTGAAACAGATTGTAGCATTAACCCTTTACCCAACATAATTGCCAAAACTGACCAGCGCTATTCTCAAAAATCGCCAATTAATTTTCATTATTTTGTCTCAAAAACATAAGTTATAACCCCTCATTGAAATGAATTTGTCGAGCTTGTTCCAATGAGAGGTCATTATAACGTATTTTTTTGAGACACAAAATGAAAAAAAATAGTTGTTCAAGAATTGTTTTTGCATGTGCCGTCTGCTTTCCATGTCAGGTAAAGGGTTAACAAAGTGTAAAATGAAAGTAGACCTTGTAAATCGGGGGTTTATATCCTCGAATCGAATCAGTGGTCCGATGTCGACATCGAATCTGAATCGAATCAGATGTGGCGCTAAACTATTTTTGTGAAATCACGTTATTTTACCCAATTAACTAATTAACATGCATATCGTTTCGGCTTGCGTGTGCCGTAGGGGGCATGAGTGCAGAGTGTGGTGGATTTCCACGTACCACGTTATAGGTACTGTTGTTTATTTACATTCAGGTCACCTTTCGACAGACAGTTTTATGGGTGGAGGAAGCAGGAGTACCTGAGGAGAACCACCAAGCAGCGGAGAGCAACTGTCATACTCCCCAACATGATAACTCCACACATGCAGGGTTAGAATTGGCTGCCCATGGTGAAAATGAATTTGCCACATGGTGAAAATGAATTTGCACCATGGTGAAAATTAATTTGCCACATGGTGAAAATTAATTTGCCATGTGGTGAAAATTAATTTGCCACATGGTGAAAATTAATTTGCACCATGGTGAAAATTCAAATTTTCACTCGATGTCATTGCAATCGAGTGTACCTGTTTACAATGATGTCATCGATTACTTGAAATGTTGAGTTGCAAAATGTAAACATCAGACATGAATTTAAAGGCTCTCAATTTCATTCTTATTCCAAAAACAATATGTGATGACTGGTAGAATATTCAATGCATATGCATAGATTAATGCACAACGATCATAAAGGTATCGCGTTTTTTTTTCAATATTTTGCATATTAATGGATTTTTATAGCCTTGAAATGAGGTGTAAATTTCAGGTAAAACCTCATGAAGTTTATGAAGGGATTAACAGATACGGTGATTATAAAACATAAACACCGTATTGTCAGATTCTAGGTATGTGCATGTCCAGTTTGCGTTAACACATACACTGATAACTGTATCATAATGAAGTTCTTTGAGAAAACCATCCTGAGCCTCTATGATCTGGGGATGGATATCTTTGAGTCATCCACTTGTGGTCATACACAAAGGTTCATTGGACTAATGTTTGCAAATGGTGCATGAGCCCCCATCCACTTTAGGACTGCAAGTTGTTCTACCATGTTCATCCAGCTCTTTTTTACCCATCATATAACAGTTTACAGTCTTTGCGGAGGAGACTGTCCTATAAATGTACATAATATGTTGATACAGCCACTCAGGGTATTCATAATCTTCCCATTTTATGGTTGAAAAGTTCATAAACTGTGTTTCGGACTGCACAAAACCAATAAAGTGTATATATAGCACATATTTTCGAAGTGATTATCATACTGAACAAAACTTGTGCTGTAGTGAAGTCTACAATGTCAGCAGATAGTAAGTGGGTAAACCACTGGTCAATTAACCCAAACATCTGCTCTGATGTTGGCAAATGAAGATTTGCAGGGGTACTCTGAGGTGCCAAATAACAGTGATGGCCAAATAACAGTGATGGCTCAGATTTTGGTCTGAAAATAATAACAGTGGTGGCATTTTTGCTCTATGTCTCAATGCCAAATAACAGTGATGGCAAGGAATTTTTCAGCAAAATTAATAAGCATGTCGACACTCTTATTTGGCACCTCGGAGTATGGATCTGATGAGCATCTCCAGGAAAGATCAGGTTCTGAAAACGGAACAAAGTTCTGTTCTTGAGATAGAATGTTAGTAAGATTATTTCTGCCATGTCGTAAAGGAAGAGAACGTTTCATCTTCAGTAAGCTTCCATTATTTTGGGTGCTTTGAACATGGTTTCGATACACGCACAAGTGACACGAACTTGGGCAAGATGAGTAAATTTTCAATGATTTTACGGCGAAATAATGCAACGGCGATATTGATTCTTTTCTTCAACGAAGGTGAGTGTTCATACAACGCTGCCACCACGCCATATAATGGTAGACGTTTGTGAATAAAGTTTAAGATTCGTTTTGGAAACAGAACTGTCATTATGCCTTTGTTCTGATTTTGCAAAAGTTCTTACACGGAGATGGACATCTCCAAAACTGCAAAAGATACAGTTCAGCGTTCTGAACGCAGTGGTTATCCATGTAGGTGGGTGGTGGGGGACAGACAAGGAGCCAATGGTCTATTGTTATATGCCAGATAAGTATCCCACTGTGAATCGCCTTAGGCTAATTATCTAATTAAAACATGTGCTTACAACACAGAGAGAAGAAATATATGTAAATATACTTGAACATGAAAGTAGGGAGAGGGGGCCTCCTCCCTTTTAGACTGGCTTTGCCCTGACAGTTTTTCTTATATTATCACGTTTTCCCCCAATAAATTGATTTTCGAAATATTCGTGGTCACCTTAGAAATTACATCATAAAAATTAAGGCAGTGGTTAACTTTTCGCGGGATTTTTCTGGAACAATAATTTATGTATACATATATATAAAACACTCACTCATCGTTTATTCTTAAGAATATGATTAATGGGCAAAATATCACGGTCCCAGATCATGAAATACTTCGAAAATTTTGTGTGATAGGCTTGGAAATGTCTCTCATCATTTTCTTTATGAATAATACCAGCCTCTGGCATCCAGAGTTTAAGAAGGGAAAGTATCAAAAACTAAAAGGAAGAAGGTAGAAATTTGTTCTTGCTCACGGATTGAGTTCACAGGATATTACAAAGCTAACAAAACAAAATATAATGAGCGCTTGATAAGATAAGACAAGACACAGAACCAACAGCACAGTGATCACACACCTCAACGCACCCAGTTTAAAATGGGGGGGGGGGGGGGCTGAATCTGCCCTTGTATGCCGAAATAGGATATTTTATCTGACTATTCAGACTAGTCAGTAGGCCTATATAGTGCACCTTCCAATGGAGGTAAAAATGCAAGGCCCTCATCTAAACGTGGGTGAGATTTGATTTTCACCTCAGTCGGAACGTGCACAGCATACTGGTATGGCACCAATCACCCAAGTAAAGGTAAAATATTTCAGTTTTCGGGTGATCTCAATATTTTTCGAGCATAGTTGACTCTCCCCCACCCACCCCCACGCACCCCCACCCCATCAAACCAGGAATCGTGTATGACTTATACACACACCCATCAGTGATGCAAGCAAATTGCATTCAACACAAAATAACACAATGTAATTTACGCATTGGGAGGTTCTTCATTTGAAAGAAAAAAGTTTGTCGTGTGCATATTAATATTCAGTGGGAAACTCGTGTGGATGCCGGCTAAAGATAAAACATATGTAGGAAAAGTATGCCTGATAAACCTCCCAAATAGCTGATGGTGTAAAACGTTGTTTAACCATGTATGGAACTATAACCTTCAAATAGAATGTATAAAGCAGGCGAAGGAGCTAACGGACAACTACTCTGTAGAGCATGAAGATCTAGAAGGGGGTCTGAAGCAGGGAACGAGTTTTATAAGGGAGAGGGTGTTTGAGGATTGCTATCTGAAATTAGGATCAAGAGTTCTATAGAGGGGCTATTTAAAAAGGATGCGCGAGCTTTTGAGGAATACATGGATGGATCGTGTTTGTTTTTTTTGTTTGTTTTTTTTTTGTTGGGGGGGGGGGGAGGCATTGTTGTTCAGAGTGAGATCCACTGGAGTTGAGGGGGAGAATCGGGAAAGATGAAGGAAGAGTGTGCCAAATGTGTAACCTAGGTGTAACGGAAGCCCTGGAACATTTCATTTTAGAATGCAACAAATATTTTCCAAATAGACCAAGACTTTTGGGGGAAACTAATGGGAAATTGGATGAGGAAGGACATGAGTAAAAGAGTGAAGGTTATAGTTGGCGAGATTGAGAAGGCGCCAGTGGGGGCAATTATGAAACAGTTAATATATTTGGGAAGTGGGAAAAGATTAATGCATTGAATTTAATGTTTCAGTGCGGGGGTAGGGGTGGTGAGTAACCGCGGGTAGCTTGGCGTAAGCCTGGGGTAATTTGATGGACCGTTTTGTAATGAGATAATTTGTCGATTTTGTTTCACATTTAGACCCCCCCGACCCCCCCCCCCCCCCCCCCACACACACACACACATCAGCGGTCCGTAAGTTACACTGGTCAACAGTCTAAACGATCTGTGCCACCAGCTGCATGAATTTTACAGTTAACCCTACGATAACAGGTTTTTCTTCATTTTAGATAAATGATAATTCGATCTCCTGGAATTCGTCCAATGATATCTTGGAGAGCACGGAGGGAAGAGGGGATTGGGAGAGAATACCAAGAAACGGGTAGGGTTGACCCCGGATCGTTCCGTGCTAGGAACTAACACTAGATCCGCTGCTTAGAATAGTTTTTGACCACAGATAATTATTGAGACTAAATGACAAATGCACACGACAGACTTTTTTAGTGCAAATGAGGACTTCACACAAGGCGACGTAAATTACGTCGTGTTGCTTTTTGTGTATAACGCTATTTGCGTAACTGATGTTGGTGTGTATAAGCCATACACAATTCCCATTTTACCTGTCAAATGGGACACCAATATTTTTTTGTGAATTTTTACTAAATACACCAAAATAAGACTATTCAGCATGAAAGTCAAATGGGGACTCGAGATGAGGTCCTCATTTGTCAATTAGGTCCCAACTTGTTGGTGTGTAACTACAATCACATCCTTGGTTGGCACCTTATACAAACACACACACACACACACACACACACACACACACACACACACACACACACACACACACACACACACACACACACACAGAGTCTTGTTTTCCCTACATACCGAGGTATCCCATTGTCTGTCCTTTGTGTGGACTAACGGTTTCAACCTCGTTTTGCCGGTACTGTTCTGGGAAAACAACCGAGGTAAAGGGTTTCTTTTGTCTTTTGTACCTCGGTAAGGCGAAACACGCAAACTCTTTTGTCTGGTTACCTCGTCAAGTTGGTAAGACAAACGCACACACACACACACACACACACACAGAGTCTTGTCTACCCTACATACCGAGGTACCCCATTGTTTGTCCTTTGTGTAGACTAACGGTTTCTACCTCGTTTTGCCGGTACAGTTCTGGGAAAACAACCGCGGTAAAGGGTTTCTTTTGTCTTTTGTACCTCGGTAAGGCGAAACACGCAAACTCTTTTGTCTAGTTACCTCGGCAAGTTGGTAAGACAAACCCAGAGACACACACACACACACACACACACACAGAGTAATATATTTGCATACGCCCACAACCACTTGCGTATACTCCCCACATCCATGTACTAATGTTCTTTCACATTTTCTTACTCTCTTCCCCTCTTCCCCATCCCATCCCCACCCCCATCACGTATATCTGTCTCTCTCCATCTCTTTCCCACTGAAGTGTACTCTCTCTTAGAAAGGCACATTCGCAGATATTTTAATTCGGCATCTCCTTACATTCACCCACGTAAAAGTATGTACAAACCCCTACAGAATTAGATGAAGGAGCACGTGCATGCTGGAGTCAGATCTCATTGGGGTTGCGATTTGTTTCGGTATGCAGATATCTCCCGTACACCCCCCCCCCCTCCACCCCCCTCCACCCCCCCTCCACCCCCCCCCCCCTTCCTCCTTCCTGTGAAATAATCATTTGTTTCGGTCACGAGTGAGATACTTTTCGGCATCCATTCAAAAAACACTACATTTCCTTTTTACTATATCCTTTTAAAAAGGATCTGATCATTCCTTTCGATAATTCCACTCATTTCAACGATGTATTGATGCATGGAAATAAACAGCTGGTGCGCAGTGATACGCGGAAGTGATTTGGCCGATACTCAGAACAGGTAGCGTCTTTCAATCTGATTCCGCCGACGGGTTTCATGCATCAATTCAAGGCGGATACGTGCCGAATTACCTCTGAAGACGATCGGTATCCACTCAAAACAAACCCCACTGTTTCATTCATTATACGTTTTTAGAACAAACTGATCATTTCCAGGGATAATCCGACTCGCACTCACCTTGAAGTGATACTTTGAAAGCCGCTGTTTGATTTGAAAATTTCTATGCACATTTCATAGAAGTTAGCCCACAGTTCTGGGTAATGTACCCAAACAAACAAAAACATATTGGTTTAACATGTATCACTCCTAAAACTGTTTTCGACGGTTAAACATTTTGTGTACAGTCGATGCTAAAACACATTGTAAATTTTCGTCGTTCATTAAGAAAAAGAGTTTTTCATCATTGTTAAATTGGTAGAATGCACTGTTAAGTTGGCTAGCTCGGGCAAAGAGGTCGTCTCTTAGATCACCGTAGGACGTACAGTTCAAAAGAAAATGTTTCTCATCTTCAATTTCATTTGTCGAGCATAGTTTACAGAGTCTCTGACCAAGTGGCACTTTGGGTTTAGCATATCTTCCAGTTTCGACCTACAAAGGTAGTGTGCCACATCTCAAAGATGAAAGCGTCCGTCGATGGCATTTCGGAATAGATGCCCTAGCGTATCTACCAACTGAGACACTAACTTTGGACTGCCTGTATGTCCTCAGTTTGTTACCATTTAAGTTTTTTTCCGTCGTTCCACAGACTATTTAGCCAGCTTTCTCTGTCTGGGGAGCAAAGCTTTTTCTTTTGCCGAGTTTATACTTTATATCAACACTACCACCAAGGTTTAGACCTGTAATTTGCGCTCTGGAGTCCCATGATTGATCTCGGAAATATGAGAGACCAGTTATGTACAGCAGTCACGAGCCTGTCTTGTTCCATGTCCTTTACTCTTAGCCAATGCTATACAACGTTGATTTTTTGTTGCGTGAGTGGTTAGCACCAACACAAATCACCGCGCAGGGCGAGATTTGGAGAGTTTTTGCTGAGACCTAGGAAGTAGCGTGCCGCTTTGTTTTGCACACAGTTGATCTTGTTCCATTCTGACATGCCCCATATCGCACTGCTGTAGTGCAGTATGGGTTCCACCAAAGCTTTATACAGCTAAACGAAAACATCGAAGCTCATTCCACCAGCACTTGGACATTTGTTGATGAGACCAGCTAAGGCACAGCTCGCTGATTTGGCGATTTCTGATGTAGAGTGTTTCAGTTCTAGGTGTCCGTTGAACCACATTCCGAGATACTTGTAGTTAAATTCGTACTGCAACTCCATTTCTCCGCACATAAACTGATGTTTCGATCTCGGGTGATTAGGGTTTCGAAAATGAAGTATTTTAGTTTTCTCTTTATTTAACTGTAGTCTTCATTTCCTGCACCATTCGTGGAGCGTATCTAGTTGTTTTTAAGTCGTTTTTTGTCTCAGCGAGAAGATAATATCGTCGGCGTACATCACAATTCCTACTTTCCTGCCATCTATATCAACACCTTAGTTCGAGACCTTTATTTCCAGTGCCAAATCATTTACATATATTGAAAAAAGGGTTGGTGAAAGGTTGCACCCTTGTTTTACTCACAATGGAACAGGAAAGAATTCAGTTAGTGTATTATTCACAGATACAGATACACTCTTGTGTAGAGGGAAACCATTGCGTTAAATATTTTGCCATGAAGACCAATGCGGAGAAGTTTATACCAAAGACAGTCTCTATTCACGGTATCGAATGCTTTTTTAGCATCAACAAAGCAGGCATGAGTGTCTTTGCGGGAGAGTTTTCTGTTGATAATATTATAAAGTATAACAGTATAATAAGATATGGTCAGTACAATTTCTATCCTTGTGGAAGCCGTTTTGTTGGTCTACTAGTATTTCTTCTTCTTCCAACCACTTACACAATCTGGTATAGATTTTGCACGGTATAAATAGTAGTGTTATCCCTCTAGTTGACAGTGGCCGTCTGTTGTTGGTTTGTTCTCCTTTTGGGATGGGTTTGATGATTTTTAATCTCCAGGCGTCTGGAATTTTTTTCACTTTCGAAGCAATGGGATATTATTTTAAACAGAAGCTTGGCGCAGATATCATTTTTAACACTTCAGCGGGAATCTCGTGATACGTGTGATATCCAATTCATTTTTGGTACATGTGCTCATCAACAGAAAATACAGATCGAGTTAGATTATGACATTTGTTCGATATTCTTATGTGGGATTGTTACCCTTTATTTACTTAGAATTTCATATATATTTAAGTTTCCGTATGATAACTTCCGTAATATTCACTTTAGGTAATAGGAGTTTAGTATTTAGTACGAACAGAATATACAGGTCAAGTCCAATCTTGACGTTTATTTGATATTCTGTTGCAGAGTTATTGCCATTTATTGGCTTAGATTTGTTTTTCATATTTTTAAGTTTTCGGGTAAATTCCTTTGTTACAATGGCCTCAAGAAAAGAAAATACAGATGAATTGGATTTGGATATTTACTCGATATTCCATTGTGGAGTTATTGCCCTTTGTTGAATTAGAATATTATATATTTCAAGCTTGCTGATGATAACTTCCTTTGTATTTAACCCTTTACCTTACATGAAAAGCAGACGGCATTTGCAAACAAAATTCTTGAATAACTAATTTGTTGTCTCAAAAACATAGCTTATGACCCCTCTTTGGAACGAGCTCGACGAGCTCGTTCCAAAGAAGTGTCATAACCTATGTTTTTGAGACAAAAAGTGAAAAAAATAATGAAAATTAAATGGCGATTTTTTTTGTGAATAGCGCTGGCCGGTTTTGGCCGTTACGTTGGGTAAAGGGTTAAAACATCTAATCTGAATTTGGTATATAGCATTACGAACAGAAAATACGGGTCAGGTTTGACTTTGACGTTCATTCGAAATAACATTTTTTATTTCTCTTTATTTACACAGAATTTAATATATTTCAAGTATCTGGGTGATAACTGTATTTATATTTCAATACCACTTCCCCCTTTAAAAAAATGGAATACATTATGTGATGGTATTGTGCATTGGGTTTCACTTAATCTGAAAACACTTCAAAAGTACAAACAATTATACAATTTGATGAACAGTTCATCAGGGGCGCCTTATCCAAATCGCAATCTAAAAAAGTATAAGTTGTAAACAAAAATCACATGTATTGGAACATTGAGCACGGCACTTAAATACACTATTTCTCGTGGACTAGCAGTGGCAGTGTGTGGTTACATATGGTCGCCGCGGACTGGCCACTTTCCACAGATGGGCAGTATTTCCACGGACGCAATAATATCAGATTCCAAACACTAAGGATAGGAATAATCGTCAAACAGGGACGTGGCTAGAGGCTTCCGATTGGGGGGGGGGGGGGGGAGGGTAGGGGAGTGTAGTTCTAACTAGGGGGGTGGGGTGGGAGGGGGTTCCCCTCCCCCCCCCCCCCCCCCCCCCCGTTGGAAATTCACTACCGAGAAAAATTGAGAAAATGAAGCCATGAAAGGGGGTATAAAATTGATTCTAGTAACAGAAGCACAACACCTTTATGATAGAATTATCAGGTTATTATTATGTGGTATTATTCTGGGAATTGAATACGTGTTAAACAAATGCTCAAGCTGAGAACTCTGAGCAATTCACACTGTCCTAACATTAAATCAGATCTTATGCAGGAATGATAAATTTTTGATGTTTCATCATTTTGTAACTGTGAATGATGGAATTAACTCAAGATAACGATTTTTCCTGATGTGATTTTCTTGATGTGCATTTCGAGGATTTTTTTATTACGATAAGTAAACGTACTACAGAAATCTCGTACCGATTGACATCATGCATACTTATGAAGCTCGATATTACTTACACTATAGTTGTAAATAGTAACAGTTGGACTTTTTGCCGATTTGAAACCGAGCTGGGATTTTAGGAAGTAAAGGAGATATCACCAAAGAAGCTCTAAAATCCAGTTAGATTAAATTTTCAACTACTCATGACTTGCCCTCTGAATTTCCCACTATAGGACATTTTGGTCAGGATTGGGGGGTGGCACCACCACAACATATCCCAACCACACCCTGACCCATGTCGCCACGTCCCTGTCGTCAGAACCCCTACAACATGGTGCTTCTTTAATCAAAATTTAACCGATGATGAGTTTTGGTGCACGGTAAATGCATCCGTGGACATCACTACCCACGCGTGAATTACAACTACTCCACAACGACTGATATTCACCACGCTGACTATTCTCATGCTTTTACCCAATGCGAATCGAGCCCAAGGTCTGGATGTGATCGATTAGCAAAATGGAAAGACGGAAGGTTACTTGTCAATAATATCTGGTCCCCTCTCAGGTCATCAGTCTAATTATATGGGAAATTCGACACTGTTGTGACGTGTTTGTTTACCAACTTTCAGTTGAGTTTGCGCTGTTGATGTAATGTCATGTCCCCTAACTCCAAGAGATATACAGATATCATTTCGTACTCCGGTATGGATATTTCAATCAATAAGTATTTAATTCACCTTGACAGCATTAGTAGAACTACGCGACGTAATAAAACAACAAGGACGTGGTGAGTCTTCATTCCAAACGGTGACGTCATAAAAACTTGGGTCAAATCAAGTCTCGATGGTACAATATTGTTCGTGTTGATTGAATGAATGTTTAGAACACCATTTTTGGATTCCGTCGTCCAGAATATATCATTTAGTCTCTTTTTCCACGAACTTAAATATTCCATATGAGTGAGCGATTAAATATTCAAGGGGTAAACTGGTTCCATGCCATAACAGCGTTGACTTCCTTGCAGAATTACACTGACAACCTGAACGTTGGGTTCTCTCCCGACATGTTGAATTCCGTTACACTAAAACACTCCGATACGATATGACCAGGCTAAAGAAAGTGTAGATGGAAAGGCAAAAAACAACAACAAATGTTATGAAATTTGCAAAACATGCCAGAGTAAAGACAACTACTTGCCCCAAGTCGATACATTTACTCTGCAAATAATGTTTGTCAAATATGACGTGTTCGAGTAGAAAATCCACTCACTATGTGAATAAAACTCAAGCTCAACTATGAACGATAGTAGGAAGCCTGATTGTTACTTGTAGATTCTGGCTAGTTTTCTCTGAACACCCTACTATGAACGATAGTAGGAAAGCTTGGTCGTTACTTGTAGCTTCTGGGTAGTTTTCTCTGAGCACCCAAGCTTCGTTCACCCATGAACACTAAAACACGTAATAATTAGGACTGTCACGATTTTTTAAAATTTAGGAATCGATTAATCGTCGCAATAATCGATAATAATCGATTAATCGTACCAAGATGACCCTCTCTCCCTCTCTTTGAAGTCGTTAAAAATGAAGTTCAAGTCAGTTGACCTACCTCAAGTAAACAACGAAGACGATCATTTTTTTTCGGTACATTCAAAGCTTTGATATTCTGAACTTTTGAACCGTCAGTGTAATAATCAAGACCGGTCGTCAGTTGCGAACGTCGCAACTGCAGACCGGTCTTGATTATAACACTGACGGTTCAAATGTTCAGAACATCAAAGCTTTGAAAATACCTAAACGACAAATGCTTCTAACGGCTTCTTGGGGTTTAACGTCGACGTTCTTGACCTTTGACATTTGGAAACAATAGTTTTTTCCTGAATTTTTTGTTAATTATTAAACGTCTAAAACGGGGTAAGATTTAACGATTTTTCGACAACGAAAAATTCTAATCGATTTGGGCGTGACCGATCGACAATCAATAAATCGATTAATCGTGACAGCCCTAGTACTAGTACTATCATTTACCTTTACCTGACGAACACGATCTCAAAACTTAGTAATTTTAAATGGGAACGCGGTGGCTCAGAAGGTAGAGATGCAGGCTGCAAGTCGAGAGGTCCTCGGTTCGAATCCCACCTGCGACAACCGCGTTGTGTCCTTGGGCAAGACACTTCATCCCAATTGCCCACCCGTGGGCACGGTGGTGTTTTGTACTAAGGCGTACTGCACATCGATGCTGCACTTTTCTTTAACCAATGCTAACCCTGCTTGTGTGGAGTTAGAATGTTGGGTAACCTGACAGTTGCTCGCCGTTGCTCGGTTGTTCTCTCCGTAGACTCCGTCTTCCTCCAAAACTGTCCGACACGAGGTAACCCTGGCTGTCGAAAGTGTCGTTAAACCCCAACAAATCAATCAATAAATAATTAATTTATTTGTTTTTTTTCATATTCTTCAACAAATATCAGCAGAACCATATCATGTGACACCTCATTGGATCGAGGTCTACTACCTCGTTCCAATGAGGGATCACATGATATGGTATTGTTGAAATGGTTTGAATTTTTTTTTAATTGCTTAATTTGTAAATTTCGCAGGCGGGCGCGCCCGATTCGTTTCCAAAGGGTTAACCTTCACCACAATGATGTCAAAATACCAAAACTTAAAGTAACAAATTTTACTCATAATGAAACATGGAAATTAACCCATTCAATCTTCTTTGAACTCAACTGAGCTGTGTGAAAGAAGACAGAATTGGTTAATCTTTTGAATCCATCATGGAAACAATTTGTTTCTCTGAATGCTGAAATTAGTGTGCAAAGGGACAAATTTGCTGGAGAGTACATAAACAAGCCGCCATATGTAGACGTATTCACATAACAAATAATCTTTTTTCAAAGTCCGCATGCTCGTGTGGACGCATCCATCTAAACTTGCTTCCTTGTCATGCAATTGTGGTTCACTGCTAACAGACTCCAATGCAAAGAGAGTATATTTCCTCTACATTTGAATATGACCACCTCCCGTTATCTTGGCCCTTTCTTCAGACATTGTGGATATTTTTCGATTGTTACCATGGCAGAATGCAGAACAGATCGCAACGATATGTCGATTACTTTCATAATGGATATGCCGGTGCGTCCATTCCGATTGAGCTAAAGCGAACCATGTTCAAAAGAGTGGATGTGTGTTGACAATGAGAATCCGCCACCTTCTGTGCGTAGTAGAACGGAGTTTCTGCTGTCGATAGCTACTTGTAGGAGAGTGTGGCACCGCATGGCTGACAATTTTCGTCATTGGAAGAGATTTAGAGGAAAGTTAGCTCCCCTGAATTTCTGCTGTCGATAGCCACTTGTTGGAGAGTGCGGTACGACATGGCTGACAATTTTCGTCATTGGAAGGAATTTAGAGGAAAGTTAGCTCCCCTTCATTTTCTAAGGTTGTCAGTAAATTTGACACTAGCGTTTGGTGATTTCTTACAAAAATTGAAATTTCGAAATGTTAACGAAGCCAGAGTAATATAAAAATACAGAAGTTGGTTTTTAACAATCTTTTTCCTTCATTTTTGACTATCATTCTCTGTTTAAACCCATTTAAATAAAGATTACACCCATAGTAGCTTGCTGTACCAAATGTTCACCACGAGTGGTGAAGTGGTGTTAACCGCGAGCCTTTGACTCGCGGTTAACACCACTTCACCACTCGTGGTGAACATTTGGTACACCAAGCTACTTTGGGTATATTTTATTTACACCACGATCGTCAGATTATTAAAAGTTATTATGTTTTCTCGATTTTACTGAACAGCAGACGTACACACATGCCAATCTGTTTTTGTTTACATCAGCATTGGTGGGCGCACTTCCGCTGTCAATTTTATCGCCGAAACGAAATGGAAAAAATGGAAATGGAAAAGAAACGGAGCCTTTTTCGTCTCAATAACATAATAACATACTATTTCGAGTTACGGAATCTTTATTAACATGAGACAATGCATGTTTGTTAATTTTTGGCATCTTATGCGGTAAACCCATTTAAAAATGTAATTAATAATAGCCACTTTCATTTCACTCTTCGCGAGGCGACGTGCGATAAATTTAGACGAGTTCGCATTCAGGTCGACGTCACCAAAGGTCAACTTGGATGTAGTTCCACTGTAGGTGTAAATTTTAACTATTGAAATTCCATTACTTACGTGTTCACCACGGTTGTTGTAAAAAGCTAAAATTTATGTCACAGGCTTTTCATATATAGCAGAATAGGTAATCATGGTATGAAACTAAGAAAATGGCGCTTTCAATGATAACAATGGGAGAAGATTCAAAGTGCATACTGCGCATAAATATAAAATATACCGCTAGTAGCTTGGTGTATCAAATGTTCACCACGAGTGGTGAAGTGGTGTTAACCGAGAGCCTTCGGCGCGCGGTAACACCACTTCACCACGACTGGTTAACATTTGGTACACCAAGCTACTTTGGGTATATTTTATTTATACCATGGTCGTCATTTTATTAAGAGTCGCTATTAATTTTTCTCGATTTTACTCAGCAACAGCCGTACATACGTGCGAATTTGATTTTGTGTACATGAGGATCGGTGGGCGGTACTTCCACTGTCAATTTTATCACCAAAACGAAAGAAAAAGGGAAACAGGACCCTTTTCGTTTTAATGACATACTGTTTCAAGTTATGGATGCTTTATTAACACGAGGTACAGTTAAAACTAGAAGTCCTGTCACGAAATGTGCGCCTATCTTGGCTTAATTGCGCGTAGGAATTGCGCGCAATTGCCATATCGAATGGCATCCAAAACACAGCAGGTTCTCCTGGTTAATGATAGCAAACACCTGCAATGTTTCTGCCAATGGACCTCCGGGTTACCGGGTTACCCGGAGGTCCATTGGCTGAAACATTGCTTGTGCACAGGCCATATGCACAAAATGTGATAGCCTTACTATGGTCATAACGCGTAGATTAAAGCGCAGATCGATGCGCTATTTGTGCGCATTTCATGACAGGACGTCTAGTTTTAACTGTAATGCATGTTTGTTCATTTTTGGCGTTTTATGGGTAAACCCATTTAAAAACGTAATAAATAATTGCCACTTTCACTTCAATGTTCGTGGGGTGACGTGAGATAAATTTGGTGTGTAAAGCTAACTTTGTGTCATAGGCTTTTCATATAAAGTAGAATAGACAATAATGGTATAAAACTAAGAAAACGGCGCTTTCACCTTCTTGTGGTCTGTAACTTGTTTTCCTGTTCATTATATCAGCAGTGTAATGCATACACTGCCATT
Source organism: Pictodentalium vernedei (assembly GCA_031216915.1). Taxonomy (NCBI): domain Eukaryota; kingdom Metazoa; phylum Mollusca; class Scaphopoda; order Dentaliida; family Dentaliidae; genus Pictodentalium; species Pictodentalium vernedei. The sequence goes on from CM062289.1 coordinate 47,985,013, forward strand.
TCCATTACTATAAAAGTCAAGTCGGTAAGATTTGCTAAACACTTTTCCTGGGAAGAATAAAAACTTGGAAATTACTATAAAAACACATTCGCTAAATAAAGAGCCAAAGATGATAGTTACTTAGTTGATTCTAATTACCATTCCATAAAAAAACAACGTTTCATTTTGCAACTTTTAATAAACGAAACGACAGATAGCCCCGGGAACTGTCTGTTGTTTTCGTTTATTAAAAGTAATAAAAGGAAACTTTGATTTATTTTCTACTGATGTTATCGGTGTTTTCTCAACAATTACATGCTTCTCGTTTTGGACCTTCCTCGCCATCTAATAATTTCAGGGGTGATATTCTTATGGAAAGTCGATGTTCATGCCCAGATAAGCCCGGGGATGCCCACCAGACCTCCCTCCTGTCTGATAACCAATGATTCTTCTAGTTGAACAGTTTCCAGTGGATTGAAATCTTATCTGTAGACTGGCTCTCATTATAGACCGTATTAATAATAATAATGCAATATTAACGTCTAGAATCCACCGCAGTGCTCTCTTGACTTACATTATTACCCCGTATCACAAAGTGTTCACACCCTTTGTTCATTCTATGATATTCTCAGCTCAACTCAACGAACCATACTGCCGGTGCTCCACAGGCGGGCACACAGGGCAAGTACCTCAACAGGTCCCTATTTTACACTTTGGTACGGTGAGAACTGCGCAGTACTGGTGAACATTCCCAATGTTCACAGCTGGCTTGTGATGCAACGTCGCAGAATCACACAAATGGTCGCCCATCCAAGGATTAACCGGGCTCGACGTTGCTTAACTTCGGTGATCTAACGAGAACCGGTCTCGCTTCGCCCGTGCTCCCCAATATTCTTTCTTAAGGTCTATAGGAACCGGTGAATTTCCCCAAATGGTTAAAAACATAAGAGTTCTAAAACAAGTAAATTAAACGATTTTCGTACAAACGGTGACAAGTAACGATACTGCTTTGATCTAAAGAATATTTTGTTTGCTGAAGTTTTAAACTAAAAGGTAATTTTATTGTTGAAAATCAACTTTTAAAATGTAGATCGCACTAACAACAGAACGGAAAATTCACACACGGCACACTTAAATTAATGAAACCAAAATTAATCCAAAACATATATCTATAGCGCATTACCGAGAAATGAACTCTGGGGTGATTTTAAAATTAATTAAAACATGTTTTTAATGTCCATTCCAAAATATGTTTCCAGTAATGACACCAAGACGTGACACCTTAAGAGACAAATGACACATGCATGGTGTACATAACACCTTGGCTGATGTATTTGGTACAGATATACATGAATGTTTGTTGACACCGATTGCTAAATCCAAACATCTAACACTGACAGAGTTGCACAATGCTGAACAGTCTTATGAAATGGCAATGCATGATACAGCTGACTGGTCAAGAATAAATACACTGATTATTTTGTCTCAATCATTGTTCAGTCGGTGGTAAACAGAACTAACGAAAAGTGTGTAAAGCTCCAGTGAATCCTAAGCATGCATTCTTAAGGTTACACATCTTAATATTGATACTAAAAACATCTTTCAGAGTTGAGATTAAAAATGTGTTTTAAATAATTCAAAAAGCACCTCAAAATTCATTTGTCAGTGAAGCGCTGTTGATACATGGTTCAGATTAATTTTGGTTTCAGTAATTTAAGTGTTCCAAATGTTAATTTTAGTTCTGTTGTTAGTGCAATTTGCAATTTAAAAGTTGATTTTCAACAATAAAATCACTTTTTAGTTTGAAACTTCAGCACTCCAAATATTCTTTAGATCAAAACAGTACCATTGCCTGTGATTGCTTGTATAAAAACTGTTTAATTATCGTGTTTTGGAACCATTTGTTTTTGTCTATTTGGGAAAATTCGCCAGTTCCTATAGACCTCAATAGACTAGATTCGTTATTTGTACTTTTGTCACACACACACAGTCGGTCCTGTAATTGGAGATTTGCAGTATGGTTTTTTTGCAAGTACACAATGTATAATTAGGACTGACTAATATTTAATTACATCATCAAAGCATATCTCTGACGAAGGAATGCACCCCACGACATAGCTAGAATATATTTTCAGTTGGTACAGTACAACTAACCTGGACCGGTCACTTTCCACGTGTGGGCACTATTTCCACGGGTGCAATAATATTAGATTTCAAACACTAATTATGGGAATAATCATCAAAAATTTAATTAATGAAACACCGGGAACAACCCGGTGCTTCATTAATTAATTTTTTGCTGATGTTGATTTTTATTACCTGGTAAACGCATGCGTGGACATTAATGCCCACATGTGGATTACGATCAATCCACGGCGGCTGTACTGTACTAATGAGTGTGGTATAACTTTGCTCCTCAGATGATTGTCTGATGACATGCTTCTATCTTTCCTAGATAGACAGATACACACGTCTGTTGCCCCTAACAAACGTCCTGAAATCTTCCACAAACTCACATTCATAAGCTTCCATGGCTGCTCTGGGCTACTCGATGGTGACTGCCCTCCCCTATTTAATCATAAGGAAATAGACGCTGGTATAGTCTTGCACCAGCCCCCTTAATATAGTCTATCGCCCATATTTTGTAATCGTCAAAGCGGACATATTTACCCGAGTTCATCAAATGCAACCCGGTGCTTCATTAAATAAAATTTTGCTGTTGATGGTTTTTATTACCTGGAAAACGCATACGTGGACATCACTGCCCACGTGTGGATTTCGACCACTCTCCGGCGACTGTGCAGTACTTGCGACACTAGGGAACAGATCGGGCTCACACCACCACCGTCCATCAAATCGGACATCTTCGCGACGCTTGTGGGTATCTTCTTCGTGTAGAGATTACAGTGGATCAACGCGACATGAGTAGAACAATTCCACACTAGGTTTTGGTTTACTTCAGCACTATATTCTCAGGTCATTGTAATGGAGATATGTGAAGAAACACAGCACATAATCTTCAAACTGTCTGCATGCTGAATATATCCCAGCAGCTGTGGTCTATGACCAGTAGTGGTGGACCTACTAAAATAAAATGTCTGTGTGGGACGGGAGGGTGGGGGGGGGGGGGGTGGATGCATTACCTATTTTTTTCAATTTTACCTCAAAAGCATGTCTTATGGCACCAACCATTAGAAGGAGTTATTTAAGATGGTTCCAACGAGGGGTCATAAGCTATGTTTTAGAGGCAAAAAAATTAAACTTTTTAGTTAATGTACAGTCGCCTTGGACTGGTCGTAATCAGCGAGTGGCTAAAGTCTGCGCATGCGTTTACCAGGTAATAAACAGCATCAAAAGCAAAATTTTAATTACCCAAGCACTGGGTTGTTTTAATGATTGTCCCAATAATTAGTGTTGGTAATCTAAAACCCTCTGTAAGTAATTATGTATTCATCGAAGGCTGGTCGGGGGACAAAAATAATCTGAAAATTCCCCCCCCCCCCCCCGCCACGCCTCTTTCCTTTCAGTCGCGTCTAGCTGTGATTGGTATTGGCTGGATCACGGGACAGAGGCAACAATCGCCAATCTATTAATGCTTCTGGTAACTCACTGACAAAATTGCATTACGACTCCTCGACGGTCAGAATAGAATGATTTCGGAGCCGCTGATTGGTGTGGCTTATAACCTTTTAGTCGGGAATCGTTGTGAAAACATGTGAGTTCTTTGAAGTTCCTACCGTATCCTACAGGATCTTAGTGGAATCGTATCAAAATCTTCCAGAATCGTGACTCTTCATAGAGATTCTTAGTGTGGCCATACTACTTCTTACTGGAATAGTGATAAATTTTGGTACGTCGAACTATAATCTTGATAAAGCCGTACGGAGTCTTGGCAGTGTCGTACGAAACTTGCAGTGCTGTTGCAGTACATCTTAATAGATCTCACTAGTTCTTGGTGAATCTTGACGCAACCGTACCGTACTCTCCAAATGCACACGAACTCTTACGAACACTTAAGAATACCCAATAATAGCTCGTACGGTATAGTGTGGTCTAGTACGACAGAGGTACGACGTAGTACGGAACTGAAAAATCGCACGATGGTGTAGAAAAGTTTTTAAAAGTTTAAAATGTTCGTATGCGTGTGCCGATCAACCAAGAATATTCAAGAATGATTACTAAACAATACGGATCTCAATACGGATATACACGATTGTCCAAGATTTTCATGCCGTAGTAGATCGTGTCAAAAAATCTCAAAGATGTGACATGAGCTTTAGTAAAGTGTTCATTGATAAAAAAACGAAGTTTAATGACTGTTAACTCTTCGACTACTGGCGATATTTGAAACTTTTATACTCGTGTTTTGATGGTTTTTTAAAAACATTTCGACCTTGAAAATCATTGGCAATATCAAAAGGTCCTCGGTCGGTAACCCTCATGAAACTAATTTTGCCATTTTTGTACGATTAGTAATTTAGAAGGAAAGGTTTTAGTTACGGCCCTGCTAAATTCGATTCGATTCGAAATCGTCCCGTTAATTCGATTTCATTCGAGTCGCGTGAATTCGGAAATTTTCGAATCATCGAGATGTTCTCAAAATGAATCTAACTGTCTCATCTTAAACACATCTATCAGCACGTCTCTTATACAAGATACCTGATAATAGAAGAGTTTAAGGAGGTTCCGCTTCAAAAACTACGTTAACTCCGTCCAGGAATATTTCCTTTTTTGACTCTCCCAAACAGACGAGTCGATGATGAATACAACACCTTAGTGAGAAGTGACAATTTATTGTATTTTTATTCGTTTTTCTTCCCGCAAAACAAATCCTACTCCCACTCGCCGAAAATGGTATTTCACTCCCTGCAGAGAATTCCAGCGATGACGGACTTTCTTTTTTTTTTAAATCGGTTGAGTTGAATCAGTTATAAAGAGTTGTTTTGGGAAAACAAATGAGAAGAAAATACAATAAATAGAAAAGTTTACTGCTGACGCCTCGAGAAATAATCCTCCGCGCGCCCCACTCGTGGATAAAAATAGTACTCGAATCCGAGCATTGAACCATTGTCTATATTAACGATTGTAAGAATGTTCAACATTTACAATTTGGGGAATGTGCGATTCGAATCGAGATTCGATTCAACCCGAAATTTGAGATTCACTGGCTCCCAGTTTTAGTGTTTACTTATCCGGTAATTTTATAAACAGTATTTATGTGACATTATGGACGATTTACTAAGGGTTATAAAAGAATTAAAAATGGGTAAAGACTCACAAAGTAGATATTTTGTTCCTAGGGCCATTTTCATAAAAGTGTATGCGAGCGGGCGGTTTTTTATTTTATTTTATTTTCTTTTGCCATGAAAAAGTTCATGTTCTTGATTTGTTTTATGTTTTAGGCCCCACAATCTACAGAATAGCATGAGTGGTGGTGTATTACGCCCCTTGAATGCTAAAGCACTGCAAAGCCTTGTTGCACTCAATGGATAATTTTATTAACTTGGGTAAAATATCAGACATGAACCATTTGATGTTTATTTTTGTAAGTTTGGATTGGTAATAAAAAGAGAGCATGCGGCAGGCAAAAGAACCGTGTGGGAGGGCCTGAGAAACAATTTTTTATTTTTTAGGCCCAATGGAACGTTATTTAAAATCGTAAACCTCATCGTATAATGATGAAGCAACGCCAGTGGACAAAATAGTTAGGGCATGTGCTTCCTGTGCCTAATTTCGCAGCCTAAAAAATATATTTACCATGTCGAATAAGGCGTCGCCACCATTAGGTTCTTGGGCTGGGCGGTTTTTTAAATTTTCATTTCGTCTTGGTTTTGTGAAAAAAAAACTCGTTTTCAGTTCGGTTTTTCAAAATATATTGTAGAAATCTATATTTTAGAGGGTAATATACACATAAAATATTAATATCCAAGTCATAAGCATTCTGCAACATGTTGCGTGACCAGGGTTACTCAGTGCTCACCGCTTTTCTCAGCTTATGGACATATTTTCAGCACGGCAGTGGTAGTTGTGTGCTTGTGCATGGCAGAAACAAGCCACTTGACAACATCAGTAGTGAATGAGTTGATATTTATTTTCAAGTTGAAATGATGGGGTGTTTTAATGAAAGAGAAATGAACGGCAAGTTTTTTCAATTGTCATTTCGTGGATCTGTCAGCACAGGCGATTGTTGTATATCAAGGGAAACAACTGCTTTGTGAGCTTTGAACAAACTCGCTTCTGGAAAACAAAAATATGTTCACATGTGCGTTGATAGTTTCTCGGCTTGTGGAGCGAGATCATAAAAATTCTAACAGAAACTAGCTCTGCACTGCTTCTCCGCGTATCGCAGGGGACACGTTGTGATGCAAAGCATCGCTAATTTCTCTCCAAGATTTCATGACATTTGCCCGTGTGTTCAAGAAGTCGGTATCTTCACTTTACGTGGAAATGTTTTGAAAAGTGAATGTCAAACAACGCAATCTCTATGATTTTATGTTGCAACTGGAAATTCGCTCGGTGAATGTAACAAGGCACATCTTAAATGCTTTAGCATTGCAAATAGGGCCTTGTTACACTCGAGTGTCGAATTATCTTGGTCTATTTGAATTTTATGTTTGTTCACCAAGATAACAGACATAAAGCATTTCCGACAAGCTCGCATTTTTAAAAAAAAAATTATTTGTTTCGATGGCCAGTTGACTTGTTTTCAGTGTTTGGTAAGTAGATAGTTGGGGCCCGCACTGAGGTCGATGACAGCCCTGCGAATCACATATTTTCGATTTGAATCGATTCGAGTCTATATTTGAATCGAATAGAACATCGAATCGAATACAGGCGTCTTGAAGCCCCGAGTGATAACATATTCCAACTACAGTTCGTGGAGAGTGGATTGTAACTAAATCACCCGCGGAGTGGAGATATCACCCAAGTTATAACTTTCAGATTTTGTACATATCGACACAAAATACAAGCAATGTTTCAGCCAATGGACCTCTCGGTTTAACCCGGAGGTCCATTGGCTGAAACTTTTCTTGTGCTGGTTATGCTTTGCAACAAATTTGCAATTATTGCTTGGGTGGAATCTCCACACTGTGGGTGATTTAGTGATAATACACTCTCCGCGTACTGTACATCATCAAGGCATGTCTTCATCGAAGGTATGCCTTGGTGATGTAACTGGAATACTACCCAGTAAGGAGTTTTGTTGAAAAAACAGAAACGGGTGCGAGAAGCCCGTACTGGGTACTGCACGGGGCTTATCGTTAGCAACCGTGAGCTCATCGTCGGCATGGGAACTTTAAATTTGCTTCATGGGTGCAGATGCTTTCTTATTTACGTTAATATAGCTTCACAAACCCAATATTGATGAAATCCATTGATATTTGTTGAGGTTATGGCGCTAACGAGCTGAAAACAGGCCAAACTTAACCAATTAAGGGCCATAACTTCATTCAGTTTATGTCCCTTAAAATCGATACAAGTTTTTCAACTTATTCACGACATTGTTAGGAGAGTCTCAACATATCAAATATTAACCAAATCCATTAATATTTGTTCAAGTTATGGCGCTTACAAGTTGAACAAAGGAAACACATATTGAATTAAGGGCCCTAACTCCGCTCAGTATGGCCGAACCATACCAGCTTTCGAACTCATTCAAGACATTAAATATGAAAGTCTCACAGGCCAAATATTGACCAAATCTATTGATATTTGTTGATGTTATCGCGCTAACGAGCTAAAAACGGGCTAAAATGAACGAATTGCTGGCCATAACTCCGCTCAGTAGGGCCGAAGCGTACCAGTTCTCGAACTCATTCAGGACATTTTTAAGAAAGTCACATACAGTACGTGGAGAGTGTATTATCACTAAATCACCCGCGGAGTGGAGATTCCACCTAAGCAATAATTGCAAATTTATTGCAAAGCATAACAAGCACAAGCAAAGTTTCAGCCAATGGACCTCCGGGTTAAACCCGGAGGTCCATTGGCTGAAATATTGCTTGTGTTTTTAGTCGATATATACAAAATACGAAAGTTATAGTTTGGGTGATAACTCCACTCCGCGGGTGATTTAGTTACAATCCACTCTCCACATACTGTATACCAAATACTCAACAAATCCATTGATATCGCATTAACGATCTGAAAAGAGGCAAAAATAAACGAATTAAGGCCCACACTTTTGCTCTGTATGGCCGAATCCTACAGTTTTGGAACTCATTCAAGACATTGCTAAGAAAGACTCACATACCTAATACTGACCAGATCCATTTATATTTGTTCAAGTTATCGCGCTAACGAGATGAAACAGGCAAAAATTAACGAATTAAGGGTCAAAACTCCGTTCCGATGGAGGAACCGTACCAGTTCTTGAACTCATTCAATGCTTTGTTAAGGAAGTTATGGTCTTTGTGACTGCCGAATATGCGTTGTGGGCAGTTTTTGTCTGATTTTCGCTACCTCACCCCAACTCCTCAACCCCCACATTGGTCTGAGCTATTGGAGATAGCATTTTTTGTTATTACCACCAGTTTCATTAACTTCTGTGACAGTGCATGTGTCAATTTGTCTGCAAGTGGGGAAAGTTGAGGCTGCCGAAGATCCGGGATCACGGTGGTCACTAGGGCTGCAAAATATTAATACGTCCTTTCAGTAAGTGCGAAAATGGAATTCCGATTCATCTATCTGAAAATTATATACAGTATTAATAGGAAAGTAAATATGGTCACGTGCCGTAGCAATGCGATTATCCGCACTAAACATGTTGTCTGTTATCAATATCACCTAATACATGACATTCTGGCGCTCTGACAACTGACCGTGAACAGTCAACGTAAAGCTGGAATATCAAACATTATCTTCATTAAGAAACAAGCGCTTCTCTGCTTCCCCGCCACGCGAGACAGCCAAGCAAATGTAATCATTTTTAACTGCCAATTAATAAACAATAATTTCCTTAACACGGTTGAAATAATTCTGCCTACCAATGTACATAGTAAACGTATATTTCATAAATATTTTACTGAGCAGTTATCCGATCCAACTAACGGTGATAAAGAATAAAACTCTTGTTCATCAATGTCCATAAGTCATTCGGTCTGTTCCTGTCTACCAGATGGAACAGGTTGAATGATTTGCTGGAAAATACACACAGCGGTTATTCTAAGTAAAATAGAGAATAGCACTTACCTGCAAAATATCAAGATGTCCTTCCAGCAAATATGAATTTTCTTGAGTTCCGATCCCACATTTGTGAAAACCGTCCTGGTAGACAGTAAACATCTGTCACGTAATTTTTGATCGCAATATCATTTCTGAGATGGTCTTATCAAACGGGAAAAGATTAAAATGTACTGATCTGATTTATTGTGGTATTAGATGGGGAGTTACGTATGTAACAGTAGATATGAAATCCATAGCCCTTTGAACCCGAGCGGCCGTTTTTCCGGCCAGAAGCCTGATACGTCATAATTACGTCATAAAGTAGGATGGCTGCTAAGTGAATATGTGGGGTAGACCAACCAATATTTTCAACGTGCAGCCCAATGGCTGCACGTTGAAAATATTGGTTTGTCTATCCCCCAAATAATGAATATGGACTCTTCTAATTGGAAGAAATTGGAAGATACCACTAGTGACTCGGGTACAAAGGGCTATGGATTTCGTATCTACTGTCACAAAATGAATATGGACTCTTCTAATTTCGGCATTTGAACTAACATGGAAAATACCACCAGGGTTCAAAGGGTTAACCACACTACGACATGACTCACGTCATTTGAAGACTAGACATCTTTCAGGCCATAACACTGCGTGGTAAAGAAAATTTCGAATTGATATTTGGAAGGGATGTGTGGAAGGGATGTGGTTTGACGATTTTCAGTTTTGTTTTGTTTTGTTTTCGGTATTTTTTATTGTTTTGGGATTTGTGCCGTGGGGAGGGGGGGGGGTTGCTTCTTTCCTATTATTTCTCTTCGGCGTCGACCCTAACCTGCGTCATTAAGCATGACATATCATCCCAATAATATATGTTGGAACATGATGGAGTTGTTTTCCGGTGCGTCGGACATGACAAGAACTCACTTGCTGGTAACTCAACAGCTGCTAACCCAGTTTGTTCCGAATTTATAAGTTGTATAGTCCTACACTTACTCGCTATAGATCGGTGGTTCTCCAAGTATTCCGTCTTCGTTCCGCCTTAACCCTTTACCTAACCTGAAAAACAGACGACACTTGCAAAAAAAATTCTTGAGTAACTATTTTTTTTCATTTCCAACGAGGGGTCATAATCTATGTTTTTGAGACAAAAAAATGAAAACGTTCTGAAAATTAATTGGCGATATTTGAGAATTTTTGGTCGTTACGTTACGTTAGGTTAGGTAAAGGGTTAAAACTGTCCTACACGATCTGACCCTGATTGTTGAAAGTGTCGTTAAACTCTAATATATATACATATCACATGGAATCAGGTGGCGTTACGGATGGAGGAAGTCGGAGAACATGGAGTGAACCACCAGAAAGCGGCGAGTCCTCCACGAACAGTGTTAACATAGTTTCAAAGCATGTGTATTATCGTCGTTTTGTGCGTCTTAGCACACTGCGTCACCGCATTACAACTGTTAATGTTCCAGTAAAACTAACATCCTGGCACTCTATTTGGGTGAGAGCTCGCTTAGTTGTTTCTATGTTTACGGTTTCAGTGTGGCATATGTTATTGCCTGACGTCACCAAGTGAACTATTTGGAAAGATGGTAACAATGGGTGAAGATTCAAAGTGCGTACTGCGTATAGCGTGCCCCCACGTGGAAAATGGGAGTGAAATGTCTTGCCAAAGGACACAACGCGGTTGCCGCAGCTTGGATACGGACCGAGGACCTCTCGGCTTGCAACCTGCATCTCTACCTACTGAGCCGGGAGCGCTGTGGCTCAGTGGTAGACTAGAGGTTCCGAGTTTGATCCCCGTCCGGGACGACCCGCGTTATGTCCTTGGGGCAAGGCACTTTATCCCGATTGCCTACATGTGGGCACGATGACGCCGTGTACTAAGGCGTACTGCACGTCGATGGTGCACATGTCTTCAACCGCTGTAACCCTGCTTGAATGGAGCTTGAACAGAGTTAGAATATAGAGGAGCTGACAGTTGCTCGTTGATGCTCATTGGTTCTCTCCGGGTACTCCGGCTTCCTACACCCGTAAAACTTTCACGGTCACGATTAGCCATTGTGCATAAGTATGTGACCTTAAACACCAATAAATAAATAAATACCTACTGAGTCACCGCACACATATCAAACTATAATATTATTTTTCTTTTCTGACCGATAGTATTACACATTTTAACTGCTAATGTTACAGCTTTACAATTGAGATTTTTATGGTGGTCAGCGAAGGTCGAAAGCCGCTGAGGCCCAAGTCTCGGATTATATTGTGAGGCCCGGTGTGAGAACATTTAAGTAAGTATCAAAAGAAGCAAACTAATCCACTATACGAAATCGACCTAAATATGTATTACAGGAACAAAATACTACTGATTTTCCTTACGAGAATGGGCGTTACTCTCTATCAATGCATGAATTTTGTGAGCTATCCCATGCGGTTCCCGCTCTTAACTTGGTGTCCCGATGGTGAATCAATCGTACAGACTATCGGACTTCCAGAATACGATGTGATTTCTAAAGATTTTTTTTTAAAACTGAAATATTTCTTTGGAAATCAGTAGTACTACCCGTCTCTATGGGACATATTTTTCCTATATACTGTCTATAAATCAGCCATCTTGGTTTTTGAAGAGAACTTTTTTGAGAGGATTTTCTATATATTCTATATAAATCCGCCATCTTGGTCTTTGTGGAGGGAATATTTTTGTCAGGATTTCCCTACACATTCTGTATAAATCCGTCCTCTTGTCCCGATTTTCAGACATTTTTTTCTCTCAATTATTTACATGCACCGCTATATTTATAAGTATTACTTAACCCTTTACCTAACATGAAAAGCAAACGACACTTGCAAACCTGCAAAATTCTTGAATAACTGTTTTTTGTCTTAAAAACATAGGTTATGACTCTCCATTGCAACGAGCTCGACGAGCTCGTTCCAAAGAGGGGTCCTAACCTCTTTTTTTGAGACAAAAAAATGAAAAAAATAATGAAAATTAATTGGCGATTTTTGATTATAACGCTGGCATGTTTTGGCTGTTACGTTTGGGTAAAGGGTTAACGGAACACTCAATTGATCTGCATTCCATGTGGCATTGGGTACAAAATAATGGGGCATTCGAATTCGGGATATTTACACACAATGCAAAAGGAAATGCACTTGTGTTGGCCCCTATGGCCACGCATGAGATTGCAGTACCAGTCTTACATGTATACAAATCAAAGTTAAAAGTACCAGTGCGCAGTCTGTCGGTATCCTTTGTGCTCTGTTTCAATGGCTTCTTGGTAGACATCCAAAAAATATCTGCGATTTATTTGCCTCTCCAGTATTCTAGTTTGTTGTTGATCCTGTGGGTTTTCACAAGATATACTGATTGTTCAAGTTCATAGTTCTGTTCTTTCACCCTCTGTCGATTAATTTCTGCATTAGGCACACTACACTCGCGCTTCTCTTTGGGCTCCTTTCGTAAAAAGTTCAGAAAAATCCGAGTCTTTCGACGCATCTTTCATGAGACCGTCAATTACGATGATCTGTCGCTGGGTTTATGAAAGAATCGTTTCGAATTTCGTCTGTCAAACCTTGGCTGAATTCTATTTGAGATATGGTTTAATTAAATTGATCAAAAGAAGGCTGCCATCTTTTGTATATCCATATTACTCTGGTTGCAAAAAGACGGATGGAAATATTTTTGTTTTGAAGAAGTTCCTTGACCATGTTATCTAACCATTCATCGTAGGTCCGAACGCTATCAGAGTAAACGGTTGTTCAAAGTAAAATTCCGGTTTTATTGGTTCTTGAAAATATATTTTCGCTGAAGTGGTAGAGCAAGGACAGAGGTTGATTTCGTTGGTAACGTTTGATGGTATCCTTCACAGCATTGTGAAGAGGGATGACTGCTCCCATGTACTCTTCTCATGTTCCTGTTCAAAGTATCTCGGTGCGAGTAATGACAATTGCAGACTGTACACACTGCTAACAACATTTTGAAAAACTCGAGGTACGTGTATGAGTGTGTTTCAAATAATTTATACTTCGTAATTATGCTTGTCGTCTTATAGACTTACCCACTGTAGACCTCTACCACCACCACCACCACCACCACAAAGATTACCGCCACATAGACAACCATTAGCAGATAGATCACCGCCACCATTACCACCACCACAAAGAACACGACTGACAACAACAAAGGCAACCTTACCACCAAAACGACAACCACCACAACCACAAGGACAACAACCACAACCACAAGGACAACTACCACCACCTCAAGGAAAATCTCAAAAACCAGATTCGTAGTTTAACGTCGAATGGGCGACGCCTTTACCCGCAGCTGAGGAGAGAGTTGAAGATGAACTAAAAAGAACAGGTCACTTAAAACCGCCAGAAAATAGGGAAACGAAATTAAAACGAGAGGGAACAAGCAAGAAAAAAGGATAGACTGTTTCAAGATTTCGAAACGATAAGACGCTTGAAAAGAGGCGGAGGCAAAATAATTGGATTTCTGAAGAATCATTGCTGATTTATGTGTATTGTAAGGTCAATGTATGGATGGCTCTCCGAACCTATAGTTTGATCACATGTACGAGGAATAATCAAATATATATTTTCATTATACGCTAAACGATAGATTATCGAAGAAATTGCGGAAAGATAGAAATCGTATCCCTCACTGTGAAGATATAGAAATGTTCACTTTCTCTGTATCAATCAAAATGGCGGCTTTCAAAGCATCACTTCAAGGTGAATACTGGTCAAATTATCACTGAAAATGATCAATTTGTTCTAAATCTAGTGTTTTGGGGAGGATACCTATCATTTCCAGCAATAATTCAACACGTATTCACCTTGAATTGATGCAAGAAACCCATTTGTCCAAACATGGCCTGAAAGTACGTAATATAAGTTTTGGGTTTGGTTCGTCCTTTCAAAGGACGTACCAAACCAAAAACTTATATTACGGACTTTCAGGCTATGTTTAGAATAGAAACCCGCCAACTGAATCAGATCGCAAGACGCTATCTGTTCCGAGTATCGGTCAAATCACTTCCGCTTATCAATGATTGAATGCACTGTTTACTTTCCTGCATCAATTCAAGGTTGAAACGAGTGGAATTATCAGATTCTTATAAAAAGCGTATAATAAAAGAAACTCTAGTGTTTTTGAGTGGATACCAAAAATTATCTCTCTTATGACCGAGACAAAAGCATACTTTCGCTCGCGCAAGTGCTCGCGAAAAATAAACATTTTTATCATATGACTCGTCCGTTTTGTTAACTTTAAAACATTTGATATTTTGTTTTCATATTAATCAGTGATAAATAAAGCCTTCCGTCAATTTCATTGGTCAATTTCAAAACTAGACAATTTGATTGGCTGAACAAAATACAACTGGGCCACATTTTCATAATTTGCATAATTAGAGTTGGGAGCTTTCATTGGTCAATTTCAAAACTGGACAATTTGATTGGCTAAGCAAAATACAACTGGGTCATATTTGATTAATTTCAGTAGGGAGAATTTACGTTATCTGTCCTATTTAGGGTGGGTTAAATTGTATTAATCTTTTACCTACAAGAAAAACGCCATTCATTTTTTTTTTTATTTTCACCTTTTGCTTCCAAAACATAGGTTATGACCCCTCATTGGAACGAGCTCGACGAGCACCTTCCAATGAGGGGTCATAACCTATGTTTTGGAAGCAAAAAATGAAAAAATTTAGTTATACGAGGATGTTTTTTCCAAGTGCCGTCTGCAACTCAAGTTAGGTGATGGGTTAAGAGGGTCATACTAAGTGGCTAATTTGTGCGTGTGTGTGTCATATGATAAACAGAATATGAAATGAGTGTTTTTCTCATATAATATTTATGAAACTCGTCGGAATTTTCCGTTTTGGCTCGCCAGAGGCTCGCCCAAACGGAAAATTCTTAGACTCGTTTCATAAATATCATATGAGAAAAACACTCATTTCATATCCCCTGTGTATTGGTCACTCATGAGATAATTTTCGGTATCCACTCAAAAACAACAGATATCCTCTATATTTGTATACAACATGTTATTTGTTGATTCACTACTCTGCTAGATACCCTACTGAAATCCTTTCTTCGAAGGTCATGGCATCATAATACTAATCCACGATTTGATGAGTTAAAATCAGACTTCTCCATGAGAACCCTATGGAGTGCCTGTTTACTTCTCCATGAGAACCCTATGGAGTGGCTGTTTACTTCTCCATGAGAACTCTATGGAGTGCCTGATTATAGCAGTTTACTGTTGGGTTGGCCCCTAAATATAGCGCTAGTTCAGGGTACCAGGCGCTAATTTGAGTTCGAACCCTTACGGGCTAATCATCACAACTCTTTAACCCTTTACCCAACGTAATAGCCAAAACCGACCAGCGCTGTTCTCAAAAATCGCCAAATAATTTTCATTATTTGTTTCAATTTTTTGTCTCAAAAACATAAGTTATGACCCCTCGTTGGAACGAGCTCGTTCCAACGAGGGGCCGTAACCTATGTTTTTGACACAAAAAATGAAAAAAATTAGTTATTCAAGAATTTTGTTTGCAAGTGTCGTCTGCTTTTCATGTTTGGTAAAGGGTAAAGAGTATATATTATATTATTTAACCCTTTACCTAGCGTAACGGCCAAAACCGGCCAGCGCTATTCTCAAAAATCGCCAATTAATTTTCATTATTTTTTCATTTTTTGTCTCAAAAACATAAGTTATGACCCCTCGTTGGAACGAGCTCGACGAGCTCGTTCCAACGAGGGGCCATATCCTATGTTTTTGACACAAACAAATGAAAAAATTAGTTATTCAAGATTTTTTTTTGTAAGTGTCGTCTGCTTTTCATGTTAGGTAAAGGGTTAAGAGTTAGGAACAACACAATATTCAATGTATTCAATAGTTTAATGTTCGTGTAAGAGCGTTGGGAGGAGAGGAGAAGCATGGGAATAGGGAGGCAGTTGGGAGTACAGGGGTAACCAAGGCCTTCTCGTCCGAGAACCGCGACAAATCAGCGGCTGGCCAAAGTGTTATTATTATTAGTTGCACAATACAAAAAAACATAAGAAATAAGATGTCATAATAAACATGATGTATAATATAAAGTACTAATGACTTTTTATCTTTAACAATTTGATCTCACTTACAAAAGAATGACCAGATCATGTTAGAAATAATATTAATCGATTTATTATCACAGTTTTTCTATATATAATAGTATTTCTCCTAATTTTTCAATTATTTAAATTCTTTGTTTTCTTTTATAATTTCTTCGAACCCCGTTTCCCTAATTTCGACATATGCCTCACAATCCATAACAAAATGTTTTTCGCTCACTATTTCACCGGTACCGCAAACCTGGCATCTTCTAGCATTTAACGGGCGTTGGGGTTGTTTATGACTACCCTTTTCTATTTCTAGATTGTGGTTACTAACCCTAAGTCTAGTACACAGTTCCCTGGCCTGTCGAGATCGGGTGAATTTCAGATATGGTTCAAGCTTGTATTCATTTTTAACTAATCGATACGTTTGAAAATTATTGCTGCCTTTCATTTTGTCATCATTAAACATATCTTTAGTAGATATTTCTCTATGCTGAGATTCTAGTACATCTTTCGGCCAATTCCCAATACTATACCAATAACATGACTTTGGAGGGCGTTGCGGTTTATTAACGGCCCGACAGGAATAAGTAACGGCCAGAGGGTCCATTAACAGCCCGAGACGAAGTCGATGGCTGTTTACGGCCCGAAGACTGTTAATCATTCCTGGAGGGCCGTTAAACAAAATCTTGTTATTACCATTATTACCACTTCTAAAATGGTTAAATCCAAAGATTCTTCATCAAGTTCACTTGATTGTGACATCTCGAGTTTTCACAATGACATTTAACCAAAATACATGTGTCGTCTATTTCTAGATAAACAAAACGTCACGTGGTCAATCACATGATAGCTTAATTTAAATATTTTTGTATGCCACCTGAACTCTTCCAAATCTATTAATTCATGACCAAATGGTGAAAGTTCACAAATGTGTGATATTCATTACATGTATACGCGCGTTTGAAACTTAAATCGGAGCCGAGGCGTTTTCGAAATATTTATCTGGAGGTGGGCCGTTAACCAGGTTAGCACACAACTTTCGGTTTGCGACTGCGCATTATACACTTTTACCGAAAAGGGAAAATCGTTTTAATCTGCTAGAGAACGCCCTGTGAAGTGGTAATAATATTAGTTAACGTATTATCATAGGAAACTATAATATTATAACGAGATAACTGAGTTATCCAAGTTTTCGGCAGTTTACATTTAAGCAACTTCTTGAATGAGTTGGAGAGTATATTATCGCCTGGATAATTTATCGACATATTTATAGAGATGTAAGATGGCATCGTTCATAATAGGATATCCCCACAACTCGCTCCGTACTGCGTGGTTATATAATTTTCTATTTGATATTCACAAAATTTCAAGTGGGCTTGTTCACAGGCTGTGGTGTCCGCAAAAGGAGTATTAAGGTCAGGGGACAATATCTCGCAACCATATAATAAAATCGGTTTAATCGATTTATCAAAAGGTTTACATTTTACATCAAGAGTTAAGTCAAGTGACTTTTTGAGAGAATTTATAAGGAAAAACATTGCTTTCGATCCTTTTGTACTTAATAGAGCTGAAACGGTCAACCGATTAATCGATTAATCAATTATCAACATCTTGATCGATCCAAAAAGTAATTGATTGATTAATCGTTACTTTTGACTACTGTATTATATGGGTTAACAAAGGAATAAACTTGCTCCAAAACAGGCAAACATTGTCACACTGACTCACATCAATTATATGAGACTGAGTAAAGCATGCAAGTTACTTGCCGACATACTTGTTTACTTGCATGATCATCATACTGTATCAGTAGCTGAAAAATGGTCATTCTTAACCCTTTACGCATTGCGTGTAGCAGACGATACTTGCAAAATAAATTCACGAATTACTAAAATTTTCAATTTTTGTCTCAAAAACATAGCTTATGACCCCTTGGTGGAACGAGCTCAACGAGCTCGTTTCAATGAGGGGTCATAAGCTATGTTTTTGAGACAAAAAAAAATTGAAAACATAATAAATTTGAATGGAGATTTCTGTAAATAGGCCTAGTCGGTTTTGTTTGTTACGTTGGTTAAAGGATTCATGCTGTAAATCATCAACGGTATGACAATTATTCAGATATCTATTTGGACCCCATTGTCCACATGGGGGCACGATTACGCCGTGTAAGGCTAAGGCGTATTGCACGTCACTGGTGCGCATGTCTTCAACCAATCTAACCCTGCCTGTGCTGAAGTGCGGAGTTACTATGTTGGAGAGCTGGCAGCTGCTCGTCGTTGCTCGGTGGTTCTCTCCGGTACTCCGGCTCCCCCCCCCCCCCCCCCCACCCGTAAAACTGCCACTGTTACGATTAGCCACTGTGCATAAGTATGTGACCTTAAAACACCAATAAATAAATAAATAAATCTATTTGGACAAGTGATTAATCGGTTAACCAAAGTTAATCCATGTGATTGATCAAGAAACCCTTTTAACCGTTTCAGCTCTAGTACCTAAATTCTCTTGAATTTGTTTCGTGTTTCCATTGTATGTGAAATCAAGACGTATTGATCTACGGTATCTAATTTCGCTGTTCCAATATAAAACGTAGGCTCCTTTTTATCTCTTATATAGAGAGTAATCGCTTGACTGGACTTGTTACGTGAAATAAATCATGAGGTGAGGGACGTTGTGCAAACACGAGTGCGCGAATGCGCACGAGTGTTTTCCAATATAGTCCCTCGCCTCGAATAAATTATTTCACGCAACCAGTCCAGTCAAGCGATTACACTGTTTATTACTTTTCATTATTAACGATAATTATATTATTTAACCCTTTACCTAACGTAACGGTTTAAAAACGGCCAGCGCTATTCTCAAAAATCGCCAATTATTTTGTCTCTAAAACATAGGTTATGACCCCTCATTGGAACTAGCTCGTCGTTCCAATGAGTGGTCATAACCTATGTTTTTGAGACAAAAGATGAAAAAATTAGTTATTCAAGAATTATTTTTGCAAGTGTCATTGGCTTTTTCATGTTAGGTAAAGGGTTAAAAAAATTAAACAATGAAGACCCCATTACACCCACGGCAAAGGGTATTCGTTTGCGCGCACGGATACATGACACAATTGTTGATGGCATAACTCACTTGTGAAGTTATCGTTTATAATCAAACACGGAAATCCCAGTAAATCACACTTTTGAAAGTATTAATTTTTTAAAAACTTGTCTTTCCAGCTCACAGTGAAATGTGTATACTCGGGCTTTGTCAATCAAGGGAGCTAAGTACTGACGAGAATTGTGAAAATGTGCACATATCGAATGAGCTTGCCCCTTTTTCCTACCTCTTTCCGCACGGGGTTCCAAGAGATGCAATCACTCGCTGTAAACTTCAATAACGCTATAATGCGTGTCCAATGCCTCTTATTGTCCAAATGTCAATTCAGTGTAATAATCTACGTTCATATTTTAATAAAAGTCCAAATGAAGTAATGTTTATAAATATAACTGTGTTTGTAAATAAAAGAAAGAGAAAAAAATGACTGATCGGGACAAAAGGAACGGATTTATATAATGTGTACAGGAAAATAATGGCAAAACAATTCCCCCCACAAAGACAAAGCTACGAATTTATATAGAGTAGAGGGAAATCCTCTCAAAAAAATCCCTCCTCAAAAACGAAGATGGCGGATGGACAGTACGTGGAGAGTCGATTGTAACGAAATCACTCGGGGAGTGGAGTTATCAACCGAAGTATCACTTCCAAATTCTGTATATGTGGACCAAAAAACACAAGTAATGTAGGGTATAATCCGGAGGTCCATTGGCTGGAACTTTGCTTGCACTTATTATACTTTGCAACAAATTTGCAATTATTGCCTAGGTGGAATCTCCACTCTGCAGATGATTAAGTCATAATACACTCTCCGCGTACTTATATAGTCATATAGGAGAAAGGTGTCCTAACGAGACGGGTAGTGCTACTGAAATCACCGTACATTCTGGCATTCCGATAGCCTGTTCGATTCGTCGTATAGTGCCCTTACAGTACGCGGAGAGTGTATTATCACTAAATCACCCACAGAGTGGAGATTCCACCCAAGCAATAATTGCAATTTTTTTGCAAAGCATAACCAGCACAAGCAAAGTTTCAGCCAATGTACCTCCGGGTTAAACCCGGAGGTCCATTGGCTGGAACATTGCTTGTCTTTTTTGTCGATATGTACAAAATTTGAAAGTTATAGCTTGGGTGATAGCTCCACTCCGCGGGCGATTTAGTTACAATCCACTCTCCACGTACTGTATAAGGAGAATATGTGATATTTTGTTCAGTAACACATACATCTGGTTGGTTCTCAGCGTGAATGAGTGTCGTTTTTTGACGCCGATTTCCAGCATTTTCTCACACCGGGCCACACCATTGTCTGTCCGTTGCGTTTGTCCCAGGCACCAAATATTAGCTAAGACTAGAGACCACCCAGCAGCCTTCGACCTCCTCTGACTACAATATATAACTAAACTGCGAAGCTGTAACATAAACGTTTAAATTGTGTAACAATATCAGAAAGGAAATTATAACATTATTTGATGATCATCATAACACTATCGGTTACAAAATGTTCGAAAAATTCGTACCATCATCGGCTGATTATAACAGTACAAGATTTTATAACATTATGTTATAATATTGTCGGTTGTTGAAACATTATCGGTTGTTGTTCCATCATTCTGTTGCAGCACCCCGTACTCCCATCTAATTAGCAACGGCAAGATGTTGTTCTCCTTTTAGAAAATATTTACCCCTTGGACACTATTGGTATCGTCCACGCTAGTTCAGCGACGCCAATTGGAAGAGTCCGTATCCATTATTTGGGGGCAGACCAGTTAATATCTTCGGAGGACATCTTCGGGGCTGCACGTTTATTGGTATACCGTACAAAATCACAAAACAACTATCTGCTTTTTGAATTGGAGTCGTACCACGAACCTGGACTGGAAAGTCCTTTTATCGGGCTAAAATGGTTAAACTATTTGGGCAGTGATAATCACAAATATATGTATCGCAGCTCAGTTTGCACTTCATACAACTTACTGTATCCTTCATTAAGAAGTTACATCGTATTCTATGCATTCAAGAAATAACTGTTGTTTTCCTTCGGTTTATGCGATATAAACCGAAAATTTTCAGCACAAACTTCATAACTCGCGTAGCGAGTTATGATTAAGCTTGAGCTGAAAATTTTCGGTTTTATCGCATAAACCGAAGGAAAACAACAGTTATTTCTTATAATTGAATCCGGCTGTAATATTAAAATATCAAAAACTCTGTGTACGTGAACAAAAAACTTTTAATTTTCGCAAAAGACAACCAGTCAAACTCAGGAAAGTGTACCACAAACAGGTCACGTCAGTCATTGTCAAATTGTTTGTTGTTTTGATTTTCGATTGCAGACGACAGATATTTAGCAAGTCACGTAACAATAGCATTAAAAACATTTTTTTAAGTTCCCCCAAAATCATGTTTGGATGTATGATCTTTTTATTCGTCTCCCACTTCGGTATATTTTATTAAATTCAATTGTTCCCGAGAAATTATCATTATATTCTCCCTGAATGGAGGCGATGAAAACTCATCATTGATCTTTGTTTACAAGCTTGTTATCCATCTATCAGTCTGCCGTCACGCCCTCACGGTGACAATTTGAGTTGAGTGGGCGGGGCTTCCAGAGTCTTCAAAGTTGGATTGGATGTGTGCGAACGTGTATACATTCCAAATCATAACGTGATTTGGTTTATACGATTTTGACAACTTTCACGTTGTATGCTTTCATCCAATCAAACGCAGAGGCGGGGCAAATGATTAAATTATGTATTGATATTATTAATATATTTATCTATTCTATTGTTTATGACGAGTTTCTGGACCCAGAGTCAAATTGTTGCGGGAAGTTTTACGGATCTAGGAAATCGGAGTACCCTGAGAGATCCACCGAGCAGCGGTGAGTAACTGTCGGTGTTGCGGAATAGAAGGAAAATGTTTATCGATCTTTGATCGTAAAGTCTGATTTCCACGTTGTGATTACTGGGAGTTCTTAAAATGTTTACCGGTACTGGACTGGTTATGGTCACTGATTTTTGCAAATTCTGCAGACACGGCACCAATATAAATATTCGTCTGTTGTGGAATAGAAGGAAAATGTGTATCGATCTATGATCGTAAAGTTTGGTTTCCACGTTGTGATTACTGGGAGTTCTTTGAGGATCCACCAGCCCGTAGCGTTTTGTGTTTCCTTACACTCTAAAAGCTCTGGGTACTCTGTGATACCAAAAGTGGTACTCAACTTGTCCCGTGTGGGGTACCAAAATTATGGTATTCCAGGAAACCAAAACATTGTTGGTACTCCAAGAAACCAAACTGTAATGGTACTTTGAGGAACCAAAACTGTCTGGTACTTCGTTTTGGTTCTCTAGAAAACCAAAAGTTTGGTACTTTATTATGGTTCTCCAGAGAACTGAACTCAAGTAATTATCCTATGGTGCTCCAAGAAACCAAAAGTTTGGTACTTACCCCTCCCCCATCCCTTTCATGTACACAGCATATACATGGGAGGGGTAGGCTCAAGTATTGCTCCATTGAGGGACCCAAAGAACCGGACCGAAGTATGAAAAGCTGCAGAAGTACCAGCCTCCATCACGGGCCAAGATACATTTATTTTGTAGATAACACCACAAATCATGTCGCTATCAAAACAATGAAAGAAGAAAAATGAGTTATGCAGTTATGCATTTCCTTTAATAACCTTCAACAGATATTAAAGGCATACACTGCAACTAACATAAATTAAATACAGTTTGCACCGCTTCCTATAAATGAGCCATTCAATCGCGTTTTCAAGGTCCCAGGCTTCGACCGAAACCGCCATTGCTGATATAGACGACGCGCGCGCTTGGCGCCCAAGTTGCTCACGTTGTGGATATGCATGGGATGTAACTCCTGTTTATCGACAGTTTGGTATTCCACAACCATCCATTTGGTATTATACGTGCAAAATATAGGGGAGGCTATCAATATTCGGTGTTTTAGGTATCTCATATACTGGTGGTATTCTAGAATACCAAAATGTATTGGTTTTTTTTAGAGTGTACCAGACGATATCAGACACAGGCTCCAGATTCTGGGTTCAGTAGCTTCACGAACTTGTCGTGTATAGCACAACGAAGACCACTTTCAAATTATCTACTATTTTAATTAAATTAAGCAAGTCATTATTTATAAATAATATAATCATTTGCCCCGCTTCTGCGTTTGATTGGATGAAAGCATACAGCGTGAAAGTCGTCAAAATCGTATAAACCAAATCACGTAATGATTTGGAATGTCTACACGTTCGTACATCCGGTCCAACTTTGAAAACTCTGGAAGCCCCGCCCACTCAATCCAATTGTCGCTGTGAGGGCGTGACGGCAGACTGATAGATGGATAACAAGCTTGTAAACAAAGATCAATGATCGATTTTTCATCGACTCCAGTCAGCGAGAATATAATGATAATTTCTCGGGAACAATTGAATTTAATAAAATATCCGAAGTGGGAGACGAATAAAAGATCATACATCCAAACATGATTTTGGGGGAACTTAAAAAAAATGTTTTTAATGATATTGGTACGTGACTTGCTAAATATCTGTCGTCTGCGATCGAAAATCAAAACAACAAACAATTTGACAATGACTGACGTGACCTGTTTGTGATACACTTTCCTGAGTTTGACTGTTGTCTTTTGCGAAAATTAAAGGTTTTTCGTTCACGTACACATAGTTTTTATATTTTAATATTACAGCCGGATTAAATTATAAGAAATAACTGTTGTTTTCCTTCGGTTTATGCGATATAAACCGAAAATTTTCAGCACAAGCTTGATCATAACTCGGAGCGAGTTATGATCAAGCTTGTGCTGAAAATTTTCGGTTTATATCGCATAAACCGAAGGAAAACAACAGTTATTTCTTAATAATTCGCGACTTCAACTGCCGTTGTCTCTGGTATAAAATGTATAATTTACAAGTACCAAAGTTCGTACCTTACACACAGTGGCGGCATCCAGGTTTCTTCTTGTGGAGTTGATCTGCATACATCAGGAGCCCAGAGACAACTTGCCTAAGCAGTCAGAAATTGCTGCTTATATACACCAAATTTCTGATGTAATACTTGGGGTACGTGTCGACCGTCAGCAGTTTCTCCCTGACCTCAGGGAAACTAAGGGAAAGTCCCCTGACGTGGCGGTCGCCATTTTGTAGACTCTTATACTGTCAGGCAGTCTGTCGGTCAGTCTGCATGCAGTCCATGGAATCTCGGCTCTCAAATAGTATTCCGCCGAGTGCCAGTTATCCGGCGGAATGTCCCGGTGACTGGTGCTAAATTGCAACGCAGCATCCCCAGTTCAATGGAGAGTTGCACCAGGTACACGTTATGATTTGTTTGACAGTTCGAACACCAACATCCCAGTAATACTCCCGAATGTTATTGTCCCATCTGTCAACAAATCCCCAAATGTTACTGCTTGTTGACAATATTGGCTTGCAAAGGTATGAATGAATGAATGAATGAATGAATGAATGAATGAATGAATGAATGAATGAATGAATGAATGAATGAATGAATGAATGAATGAATGAATGAATGAATGAATGAATGAATGAAAGAATGATTTATTTCGTAGTACAACATGCTACAAATACAGACTAATACATTAATACATGATTGCACTAACGGGAGATGGCGCAGCCACTAGGGCAGTCTTCCCCCCCCCTCAAATAGTGGCAGTCTCCCCCCCCCTCAAAAAAAACAAAACAGAACAGAAAAAAAACAAAACAAACAAACAAATTATATTTGAAAAGTGATACAAATCCGACAACAGCATATTTGTAGTTGCAAAAAGAAAATTTTGAATGAAAATTTTGAATTATTCCATATAAGTAAAATATTGTTCATCGTTTTTAGAAAAGAACTCTTTTGGGTCAGGTGTTGAGATAACAGAGCTAAGACATACAGTCGGAACAAGCAGGATTATTACAGCTGACGTGATGGGGGTATAAATTCAAGAATTGTTCCGTTAAAGACTTTTTGAATAGTGATCTGGAATAGTTTTGAACCGATGGTTCTATTGTATTCCACATCCTAGGAAAAGTATGGATTGGGAAATTTGCAGACAATTGCGTTCTTGGTTTTAGTGTGTGTAATTTCCCCGATTGTGTGGTGTCCATCCCTGAGGAGTTTTGGTATATTCTGAAAGCCTTCTCAAAGCTTTCAGGGAGCATGCTATTGTACCAATCATGCATAAACAAAGAGACCTGAAGTTTGTATAGGTCTGTGAATTTTAAGATACGCAGCTCACTAAATAGTGGATCAGTATGAGCATTGTAATGCTTTCTAGCTATAATTCGCATGGCTTTCTTTTGTAATTTAATGATCGATCGAGTTGACGACGAGTGACCCCAGATGTGGATACCATATAGCATGTGACTATGGATCAAAGAGTACTATAATATTTTCAGGCATTCTTTTGGTAGAATCTTCTTCACTTTGTTTATGGCGTAAGTTGCCCTGGAAATTTTGGAGCAGATTACTGAGATATGCTTCTTAAACTTCAAATTTTCATCCACGTGAATTCCTAGGAATTTTACAGATTTTTCATCTTGATTGTTAGCAATGAGTGAGATAGTTGAATTGTTAAGCATAACTCTTCTACTTTCAATTGTGTAAAAGTCATTCTGAGGGTGAAAAATAATAAATTTTGTCTTGCTCTCATTTAGTGTGAGTTTATTAGCTGTGCACCAATAGTATATGTTATTGAGTTCGTTATTAACTAATTCTATTATTGTATCTAAGTTATTGCCAGACGTATATGCAGTAGTATCGTCTGCAAATGATAAAATTTTCAGCAATGTCGAGCTTGTATTATCGTTATTGTAAATTATGAAGAGAAGAGGACCAAGAATAGATCCCTGTGGGACACCAGTTGATATCACCTGGAAATCAGAGCTCGCCTTTGGAAGGGAAACTAACTGAGATATGTCAGTAAGATAATCCTTGAACCATGAGTTTGCATGACCCCGTATTCCATAAAGTTCTAGCTTTTTGAGTAAGATCTGGTGATTTATAGTATCAAATGCTTTCGAGAAGTCAAGGAACAGAGCTAAAGTACGGTCCTTTGTTGGCTTATCATTCATTTCAGCAACATTGTTTATGAGATGCAATACTGGATGTATTGTTGAGTGTGCCTCTCTGAATCCAAACTGATATTTCCAGGAAAGATATTAATCTGGAGCACATTAATTTTTCTACTACTTTCGAGAAGGTCGATAATATGCTAATGGGCCTATACTTGTTGAATAATTGATGGTCACCAGATATAAACACAGGAATTACTTTTGCTATTTTCATTTTCCTAGGGACAATACCGGTTGAGAAAGATAGATTAATCACGCGTGTTAAAGGGTCAGCGATCTCATATATTATCTCCTTTAATATTTTGGAGGACATATTGTCAAAGTCTCTACTTGTTTTTGATTTTAATTTTTTTGTGCACTGAATTACCTCGTGTGGGGTAGTGGGCACAATTAAAAATGACTCAATTCCATTTCCGTTAACGTAGTCAGTAAAATGTCAATTAGGAGATTGGTACTGAGTCGCTTAATATTGAACCGATGTTAACGAAGTAGGAGTTAAATTTGTCAGCTATCTCTTTAGGATCAGATATTTCCGTATTTCCATCGACAAATGTGGACGGGAATGTGAAGGTAGAACTAGATTTGTTAATTGCTTTTTTCAAGATTTCCCAAGTTTTTTTCATGTTATGTTTATTTTAATGAAGTATAGCCGTGTAATAATCTGATTTGCGAGCCCTTTTCATTCTGTTAAAAACGGTACAGTATGTTTTGTACCTTAATTTGTTATGTGTGGTTGGGGATTTTAATTTTTTGACTAACAGTTTTGTTTTTTCCAAAGATGACTGCAAAAGGCCCGATGTCATCCACGGTTCACGCTTCACAAACTTTTGGGGAACTCTTTTGATTTCTTCTGGAAAAGCTTGATCGAAAGCTGCATGGATAACTTCGAGAAGAATGTCATAGGCTTCGTTGGGACAGGGAGCATTCATTACATCGGTGAAGTCACTTTCAGACAAGAGTACCTTAAACTGATTTACGTTTTCCTGCTTAAAAGATCTTTTTGGGGTTTGTATGGGATGGGTGCGCCTTTTTGGTGCTTCATCAACATAAAATGTTGCAAAATGATCACTTACATCTGTAATAATTATTCCAGATATATGGGGAATAATTTTGTTGCTGAAAATATTATCAATTATGGTGGCAGAATGGTCTGTAATTCTAGTTGGTCTTGTTATAAATGGCATAAAACCTGAACTAAACATAGTTTCGATAAATAAGTCGGTTTTGTTATGCCTACAAAAGCCTAGTAAGTCAATATTAAAATCACCCATAAGATAAACATTCTTGTTTGAGGCACTTAAAATGTTTACTACATTCGTCATTTTTTTCTATGAATAGATCGAGGTCTGCTTTGAGGGCTGTGATTGGCCTATAAATGATTCCGACAATTTTTTTATCTCTCGTCGAGATTTCCACAAATAAGGATACAAATACATGGGGGATAAAAACAGAAAGGTCTTCTCGGACTTTAAAAGGGATGGTATCCTTAATAAAAAGTCCTACACCTCCCCTTCCGTCATCGTTACTAGATCGCAGCCGAGTAATCAAGGGGTGGTAGCCATCAAGTGCGTAGGTAATATTTTCTTTCATACTGAACGTTTCTGTCAAACCTATGATGTCTAAGTAATTTGATTCAGACTGAAGGCTACATATTAGGTTATGGAAGGGCTCCCAGTTAGCATTAAGGCTTCGGCAGTTTAGGTTCAAGAGCGTGAGCGAGTTGGGCTTTTTGAGATCTCATTACTAAAGCGCTCAGGGGTGTAGTATTCACAACTATGTTCTTCGATAGCGAAAGGAGAGTTCTCATCAGCGGCATCATTATCGGTAATTACATCATTAAAGTGAAAAATAAAGTCAAATGAGCTGCTGCTCTGTATCTCATCAAGTGTAATAGTGTTAGCCATTATCAAATGTCACAAAATGGGCCACTCTACCACGGAAAAAAACAAAAACCTTACCAGTGTGACTGAGCAAGCATTTTGCAAGAAGAGTTGTGTGCTGTTGTCAGGACTGTGTGAGACAGCGAGCAATGTCGGTGGAATAATGTTAATACTGCTCATGGCAAACCGTTCTTCCTATTTTCGCCGGCTGAGTTATTTTAGTTCGACCACAGGAGAAGATTCTGTTGTGGGAAGCGTTAAGTATTACAGATGTAGGATGGGATTATAAGGAGTACAGAGTGTGTATAATGCTGCCCAATTACACGCGCATACATTCGCTTATGCTTATACATCTTTAGAGAATCAGTTATGAACAAGAAAAAAAGAAAAAAACAAAACAAAACAAAAACAAAAAAAATAAAAAAATAAAAATAATGAAAAGAAACAGTGTATCAATAAATATGGGTCGCAACAAGTAAATATTCAGTGGTTAAGGTGCTATACCAGTAATGGGGATTATGGACTGAAAACAATCGATATGCCACTTCCGGTGACGCCTAACATCTAAAAGATTGCTATGGCTCGTCAATCCTCAGTGTACAGTGTTGTGGAGTGTTCTTAATAAATACTGATGATCAACAAAAAGAGAGCCAAACCAGTACTAACCTCAATTCCAATACGCCATCGAAAACAATATATCGCCTCCACTGAGCCAACACCCCACTTCTCGTACAGCTCCACAAGGGGTCGTCCAGCCTAACTCCGGTCAAATTGTTGACATTTTTCCCAAGCACCAAAACTGAAAAGAATATAATTTATTGGGGTTATTCATTTTGGGCCTTTTTTAGACTTTGAAGAAAATTACCAAAAATCCGACCAAAGCCAAGTCGGACGTCCCACAGAAAGTCGCCATAGCACGGACAGAGTGTCGCGACGCGTAAGATCCTAAACAAAGTGATAGTGTATGAGTTGTGATAGTTCATTCTCACCTGATACAGTTGTAATTTAAATAAGTATGTTTCTGCTTACAAAACTCTGGAGCACTGCAGGATCAGCGAACAAGCGACTTGAAATTTCATTAGGATTATATTTACTCTGTGACTATAATATTTATGGAGGGAAACGAAGAAAAGACTATAAATTTATCACTAATAATCCGTTGCGTATGTTGTGTAGTGTATCACAATATTTCGGATTATCACCACTATATACATTTAAGGGTGAGGGCAATGAAGTGTTGGGGTAGGGTAATAATAATAATAATAATAATAATAATAATAATAATAATAATAATAATAATAATAATAATAATAATGAAGAAGGGCAATAATTTGCCTGACAGATCTAAGTGTTGTAGGTGGGAGGTATTGGGTTATGCCATATTATGGTATGCTCACTGTGTTGTGATCTTCAAGGGATTTTTTCCATCAATTTGATACATCATATCACTGCATGTCTAGGAACCCTTTCCCCTAAGTAGTGTTCGTAGTACTCATTACTGAACATTGTTGTGAGCAAACGTGCGAAAACAGTGAAAAAAGAAGAAATTCACGATATACAAGAACGTTTGCCCTGACTTCTGAGAGTTCATAGCGCGGTGCATCGATCAGCACAATGGACATCATTGCTAAGGGTGCAGTGTCACCCAATCAAGTTTAGTAGTGCGCTGCACCTATTATATCACACCTATCGTCAGTTGTTACGTCTTATATCTCAAATGAGAATTAAACGATGTACCAGTTGTCATCAAAAGTACACAGGTACACCAACCTTCCATTTCTCTTACGATTCATTTCGGGGAGAGGGGTAGGGGTTAGGGGATCCCTATTCAAGATTCCCAAA
The DNA here is from genome assembly GCA_031216915.1 of Pictodentalium vernedei. Classification (NCBI taxonomy): domain Eukaryota; kingdom Metazoa; phylum Mollusca; class Scaphopoda; order Dentaliida; family Dentaliidae; genus Pictodentalium; species Pictodentalium vernedei. The sequence continues at coordinate 48,015,202 of CM062289.1, forward strand.
TCAGTTGGATCAAAAATTTTTCACATTTGTTTCTATTATACTTTCTTTTTTGACTCAGTATATAATAACTAAATTATTACATCAGTCAACCAGTCTACGTTGTCCTGTTCATCTCGCTGGTCTTATCTCATCAACTTGGAGGCACGCTCAGATCAGACTGTTTGGATCTCGGGCAATTATTTTTTGGGGAATCAATAAGGAAGGCTTTTATTTTTTTTTTAATAACTGGAGGAGAACACTAAATTATTTTTGGTCGGAAAACATTTTTCACATGTCTTGCCTTGTGAGCATTTAACCCTTTACCCAACGAAGACGATGCCTAAATTTATTATTTTAAATATCATTTTTTCAAATTTTTCAAAAAACGTCAACAAAACCATATCATGTGACCTCTCGTTGGAACGAGCTCGACGAGCTCGTTCCAACGAGGGGTCACATGATATGGTTTTGTTGAAATGTTTCGAAAAATTATATTTTTTCAGCTGCTAAATTTGCATATTACGCGGGCGGATGCAGGCGATTCGTTGGGTAAAGTGTTAAATAATTTTAATAATTTACTTTCACAAATATTATGAAACACACCCACAGAATTGTGTTCAGTTATATTTATGCAACTTTTTGAAACATAATTGCCGTCCTCATCATATTTGACTTGTTTTGTGGAGAACAGAGAAAACAGGGATGTTAACAAAATAAATATAATAAATAGACATTGTATTTTAATTATGCTTTGTTGAAAACATGTGAAAATAAATATACACCGAGCAAAAATGGTAAAAGTTTTTTAAAGTATCATGATTTTAAATTTTGGAAGACACTGCAAGTCAATAAAACTGTTCGTGGAGGGGATTTAATTTCCATGAGGGGTTGCTTGAGAACCACAGGCTTTTTTCACTGCAACCTAATAAAAACATTCAACGGGGGTGGGGGGGGGGGGGGAGTCGATGTCAGTGAGAGATTTCATGAGAACATATTTTAAAAATACTTAGCGGGTTAAGAGCTAATGGTGAATATATATCTTGCAATGCCTGGAATATCATCATTACCTTCTCGTCCGCCCGTACGTCCTTCTGTTCACATTTCGTTTTCGAAGTATTTCTTGGAAAACATTGCAGACTCGAAATTTACTATGCTTCTTTTTCATCCCATCTCGTTGTTCCTTCAACATATTTGTTTCATTTTTTCACTTTTATCGGAATATCTGACGTTTAAATATATCTCAGATTTTGCTTGAATGTAAAAACATTGTAAGTAAAATGTAAGACATTGAAAGCAACGCAGAATTACTTAAATCTTTAATTAAAAAAAAACGTTATTAATATAGACAATTTTTAAGAATATACGACATTGCGAAGACACAAACCAAGTTGCCATAAATTGTTTAGAAGTAAACACAACAGCGTTACATAAACTCTGAACGCACATGAAATAACTAATTGTGCTTTCGCTACTGTCCGAATAAATTATCGTAAAAAAAACAGCGGTCCATTATTTTAGCAACAATTGGGCATTATTAGATCAATCACTTTGTATTAATTTAAATAAAGTACAGTTGTATTGTTCCAATAAAACTAATCGCACATTTATCGACATTGAGGATCCAGATCAGATTGTACAGATGAATACGCTATAATTAAACACGTGTAAATAGCCTTCATTTTTGTTTCTCGGAGAAAGAAAATAAGACCAAATATGGAAAATAACATTTCAGTTTGTGCTGTACCGGAATTTGCCTTGAGTGATATGATAAACACATAGGCATAAAAAAAATGTTGCTTACCGTTTCTGAAATTTAATTAATCGATAAGAACCTTTTCATGCGACTCATATACGAATAAAAAGAGTATTTTTGGGAAACAAAAATTGTGGGTTTTTTTTCAAATGGTCAACTTATTTTTTTTTTTAATTCGCGTCTTATTGTCCCAGGCCTGACATTCCTTAGGAGTGCAGGAGTGTTGCACGCCTAGAAAAAAAATGAAGAGGGCAATTTGTTGCACCCCTTGATTTTCTGGAATTCTGGACCGGTTTGGGACTGCCTTTAAAATCTGCTATCATTTCGTCCGGTGAGTTCCAATGTGTTCACTGTGTCAGTAGGCACAGGGAACACATTGGAACTCAGGGGACGATTTGTCAATGTTGCACTGATTCGCAATAATTCATGACCCATTCTGTGTCACATTTCGATGCATTTTGAATGTAGAAGACAGTCACATGAGAATTGAATGCAGCATTTTTAATAATGAGAAGATGTGTGCGCCAATTTTTCCACCATGTAGCTGAATGTAGTATATTTTTTTAGTCACAATATTAATACCTTGAAGTGAATATAACCAAAATAGCATACATACTGATGTATTTTTTCTTACATTCAGAATGTTGGGGTTTAACTGTGGACTTGGGAGTTGTCTATGCATATTTATAAATGGCTTCGTTTTTCGTAGCACATCTTTGAAACCGTTACAAGTATGCAGGGGCGAAGCCACGGTTGTTGGAGGGGGTGGGTGTAGGGAAGCTGAGCTCCTTAAAATTCCGACCGCCTTCTTAAAATCTTGATTTTACCGTTTTCGTAGGGCGTCGGGTAATGAAATTTCAGATTATATACCACGCTTGATGTTCTTTCTGGCCTAAAACCTGCTCAAACTAGCAAATTCTGGAGAATATTCTTCCAAATTTCCCCGGGGAGGCCCAGTCCAGGGCTTCCCCCGGCGAAACATTTGAAACATATACTCCCCCACCACATCCGGAGAATGCGAGAGGAACACCAGCTTCATACCTTTCCCTTACTTAAGACTTCGATTTTCTTTCGTGATATGTCTACGGCATAAAAATGCTTGAAACCCCTCCACACCCCCCGAAAAAGGTCCAATGAGTGTCCCTAATATAGACTACTGGAAACGCGGCAAAAAGTATCGTAGTCTTCTTTATTATCGTATCTAGGTGTGTTCCTTTAAAATTTTGAATTTTATTTTTTTCAGAATTGTTTGGTTTAAATTTGGATTTAAACTTTTCGATATATATTTTCACAGTGGTTCGTTTCCGCCGCTAAACTTGGAACCCATCATTTCGGGGGTCCAGCAGTGCCTTTTGCTAGTACGAATTTTTAATTTTTTTGTGTTTTTTTTAGATTTTTTTGTTTTGATTATTTTGTTTTTATCAGTGGAAATTGTGGGGTCTTAAACTTCAAAATGCTCCCTTTTAGCCCTTTACCCAACGCAGACGATATCAAAATTTATTATTTTAAATATCATTTTTTTTAATTTTTCAAAACATTTCAACTAAACCATATCATGTGACCCCTCGTTTGAACGAGCTCGTTCCAACGAGATGTCACATGATATGGTTTTGTTGAAATATTTTGAAAAATAATATTTAATAAATTGCTGAATTTGCATATTACGAGGGCGGATGCGGCCATTTCGTTGGGTAAAGAGTTAATAATATCTAGTTAAGTTGTGCCTTTTTGGGAGTTCATTTAGTGATTTTAGGGATATTTTAATAATTTGAGGGTTTTAAATTCAGATATTGCCATGTAGATTTATAGAGGTCCGTTTCTGGCGCAAAATCTAAAAAAACATCTTTGTAAAATTTGATAAAGATTACACGTTTGGTGTGTTTCTTTTTTTTTCATCACGTCTGTTTGTGTCTTTTAATATTTTGGATTTTTAGATTTTGGGGAGGGGGTAAAATTGAACTTTTTCCTACAACTTTCTTCAAATTTATCCTTATCATCACATATTGTCACTTCCCAATAAATTGTCACAAAACATTCATTGATGAATGTTTTCTATCAAATTATATCACTTTGGCCGAAACGCCTGTCGAGACAATATATATTTGGCCATAACGTCATAGAGCGAAACAATCTATTCTAAAATGTTACAGATTAGAACATCTGTTGGTCGAAACGTCTGTCCCCCTATGGTACGGCAACCGTGAACTGGTCACTTTCCACGGGTAGGCAATATCTCCACGGGCGCAATAATATTAGTTTACAAACACTAATTATAGGAATAAAAAATCATCAAAAATTTACAACCCGGTGCTTCATTAATTAAAATTTTGCTGATGATGATTTTTTTATTACCTGGTAAACGAATACGGGGACATCATTGTCCACGCGTGGATTATAACCAGTCCACGGTGGCTGTACTGTAGTATTTTAGTCGGGGCGAAATGATTGGTCTTTTTTTCGTTCAGCTCAAGATAAGTTGTTTATCGCTTAGATTCATCCTTTTATCAGAAACGTAAACAAATTTCGTCTCTCAGACTGAGATTTATATTTAGTTGCCGTATCCTCGGAATCTTTGCTGAACGAGTGGTATTAATGGGCCAGTCCTAACAAATTATCTGAGGTCTTTTGGTGGAGTCAGTCTTACTTTACACGACCTTGACGTATTGTTTTTTTTTATCCACGTAACCGCGATCTAGTGTTAACAGTGACGTGGCTAGAGGCTTCCGACTGGGGTGGCGTGTAGGGCAGTGAATGTCTAACTAGGGAAGGGACAGGGATGGGGGGTTCCCAATTCAGGTCCCTCCCCCAGTTGAAAATTCGCTACCGAGAAAAATTTAGAAAATGAAGCCATGAAAGGGGGCATACAGTTGACTCTGGTAACTGAAATGCCAACACCTTTATGGTAGAATTATCAAGTTATTATTATTTGGTATTGTTTTGGGAAATGAATATGTGCTAAACAAATGCTCAAGCTGATAACTTTGGACAATTCACACTGTCCTAACATTAAATCAGATCTTATGCAGGAATGATCAATTTTTGACGTTCCATCATTTTGTATCTGTGAATGATGGAATTAACTAAGGATAACGATTTTACATGATGTGATTTTCTTGAAGTGCATTTTTTTTATTACCATAAGTAAACATGCTATAGAAATCTTGTTCCGATTGACATCATGCATACTTATGAAGCTCGATATTACGTACACTATAGTTGTAAATAGTAGCAGTTGTAATTTTTGCCGATTTGAAACCGAGTTGGATTTTGGGAAGTAAAGGAGACATCACCAAAGAAGCTCTAAAATCCAGATATATTAAATTTCCAACTACTCAAGACTAGCTTTCCGAATTTCCAACTACAGGAAATTTTGTCCAGGATTGGGGGTGGGGGGTGACCCCCCCCCCCCCCCCCCCCCCCCCCCCATCTCCACGTCCTGAGTGTTCATAGGCCCCTATAGCTGCTGAAAGTGTCGCCCAGTCCCAGTAAATTAACAAATAGACACACTGATATGAACGTGTCGTTCGACTATTCATGTATCGTCGTAGTGTTTATATTTCGAAGTGCAAACACGCTTGCAAAAGTTTTATCGTAAAATTAAATTTCATTTACCAATTTTTCAGTTTTATTTGCTTCTAAAACACAACTAAAACAGTTGTAGAAGAATACTCATATTATCCAATAGTTATAACAGAGAAATATTTGTTAAACCCGTACAAAACACACCCCGATCGGAAGTAAGAACACGAATCCATGTCAGCAAACAATTAAAATCTGAAGTGGTCCACATGTCGACAAACATTGGCACAGGACGTTCCTAGTTGAAGCACGTCCAACGACCTGCACTTCTTCAATTCCTCACGTGCTTCACTGTACAAATATCCCGAGGACGTTAATCGATACCCAGGTTTTATTTTAACCCTTTACCCTACGCAGACAATATCGAAATTTATTATTTTAAATATCATTATTTTTTTTTTTAATTTTTCAAAAAAAATTCAACAAAACCATAACATGTGACCCCTCATTACAACGAGTTGGAATTTTTTGAAAAATATTATTGTTTCAGCCACTGAGTCTGCCTGCATATCACGGGCGTTTCGCTGGGTAAAGGGCTAACCCTTCAAACTGTTGTATGCTCATTGTTTAGTAACATGCCTCGAGAGAAGAAAATATACTTTGGTGAAATTACTTTACTGATGCGCCATTTCAATACACACACTGAGTATACGCCTTGCGCCGTTTCTGTATCCCTCGCCACCAACCAAGGAGATTTCGAACCAGCATAAGTTCGTAACACAATCACAACACAAACTAGAGCTGAAACGGTTAACCCATTAATCGATTAACAAATAATCACCTTCTTGATCGATCAAAAAAGTAATTGGTCGATTATCGTTACTTCTGAACTATTGTATTATGTGGTGTAACAAAGGAACAAACTTGCCCCGAAGCAGGCAAACATTGTCACACTGACTTACATCCGTTATATTTATATGAGACAGAGTAAAGCATGCACGTTACGTGCTAACATACTTGTTCTATTGCATGAACATTATATTAGTAGCTGGAAGTGGTCATTCTTAACCCTTTACCCAATGCGGGTAACAGACGAGACTTGCAAAATAAATTCTTGAATCACTAAAAATTTTCATTTTTTGTCTCTAAAACATAGCTTGTGGCCCCTCTTTGGAACGAGCTCAACGAGGGGTCATAAGCTATGCTTTTTAGATAAAAATTGAAAAAATAATAAAATGTGATTGGAGATTTTTTGTATATAGCGCTGGCCGGATTTGTCCATAACGTTAAGTAAAGGGCTAATCCTGTAAATTATCAACGGTCCAGCAGTTGTGCAGCTATCTGTTAGGGCAAGCGATTAATCGGTTAACCAGGGTTAATCCAGGTGATTAATCGATCAAGAAAACCATTTAACCGTTTCAGCCCAACTTTGAAGCCTTTAGCTAACGAATCCGCCTCATCCGACCGCGTAATTTACCAATTGAGCAGTTGAAACAACCTTTTTTCAAACATTCCCAACAAATCCATATTATATGACCCCCCTCATTGGAACGAGTTTGTCGAGCTCTTTCCAATGATGGTCCACATTATATGGCTTTATTCATTTTTTGAAAAAAAAAAAAACTTGAAAAAAATAATCTAATTTTGAAATCGTTTTTGTTGAGTGAAGAGTTAAATAACAGCAAATATTTCCAAATGCAACAAATACTGCATTTTGATTGGCTGAGAGGTACGGTGTAACTTGCAATCCACAGTTGCTTTTTTTACACCGTGGTTAACCACGGTGTAAAAACAAGAATACACAATAGCAGGCTATATGGCTAAAAAGTACCCATTTTTAATTAGTAGTTCACACCTTCTGCTCGGTTATGTCAGAACAAAAATAAAAATTCAGGAAATTTAATATTTATGTGCAATAAAATATTACAGATATGGATGTCATTGGAACTGGCTCATTGAGCCAGTTCTAATGACATCCATATTTGTCTGGTTTTTTTTAGAAACTTACAAAGTACAAATTTTCTGTCAGTTTTTCCCACAATTTAGGTTAAAGTATTAAGTACACCAAAAGTCTTGAAAATAAATCCGTTGTCCTTGTGTTTTCCTGGGTGTATGGGAATTTACACCGGTCTGGGAACTCATACACCCTTCGGCTTTGCCTCAGGGTGTATGAGTTCCCAAACCGGTGTAAAGTCCCATACACCCTGGAAAAACCAAGTATAACGAACAGTATCCGCCTCAAGAGTAATGTCTCGTCGACAAAAAATTTAGAAAAGCTCAATGACACTTTAAATTTTGCGCTGGGGTCTGTAGAATGTTGAATCATACCAATAACAGGTCGATCGCATTTTTAATAAACTGTCACGGTCATGGCTAGCCATTGTACATAAATATGTGACCTTAAACACCAATAAATAAATAAATAAATATCGCATTTTTAAACGGAACTCTGAGCTTCGCTGTTTTACAGCGCCTACCATGTAATAAAGTTGCTTAATGTAATAACTATTACATCCTTAGCTGATTGAGGCCTGCATTATTTTTGGTGGTGTGAATTTTTCATTCCATATTTGTTTTGTTGCAAATTATTGGAGTGTACCCACATGCATTATTCAATAATTTGTAATAAAACAAATTATATAAACAAAAAAATTGTTGCGTTTGGCTGAATATGAAACATGAGCAAATAAAATATTGGATTTTGCTCTGGTACTCTCATATTTTTGAAAGCCCTGATTGTGGCTTCAAGCACTCAAGCAATTAATTAGGGGCACAGGTCATCAACTTATTTTCAGGGAATCTGGATTCATCCTGCTCAGGGAGGACAGACGACGTCACAAATTAGTAGCTTTGTATAAATCATGATCACAAACGCGCCAAAATACAGTAGGCTGGTCATTCCTCGACCTGTATCAGAATTGACTTATTACCCACTAAGATCTTCAAACTTGCAAACGAAAATTAAATGCAACAATAATAGGTTTTCTAACTCGTTTTTGCAGTAAGCGGTAAAACTTTGGTACAGCCGAATCGCAGATCTGCAGAACTGTATTTCCGTAGATCTATTTAAGAAGAAACTTGCAATTTACGACAATGTCATTCCTGGGTTTTATTATGCGGGTGGTAGAAGGGAACAGATCTCTCACGCGAAGCTGCGTTTCTAAGTGATAATGCTTCTTGTAGCTATGGCTTTATATGAAGACACTGAACACTATTTAATAATGTGTCCTCTATATTCAGAACGAAGTAATTTGCTTCTATCAAATTTAGGCCACACCACTAATATAACTCTTCTGTAACCTGGAGATCCAGAACAAAACTGCTTTGGGGAAATGCCAATATATTCAGTGCGGTTCAAGAATGAGATTCGAGTGAATAATTCTAAGTCAGTGAATTGAATCCTTCTGTTTTGAAATTTCGTGTTTTCTTCAAGTAGTAAACTTATGATTTTTGATAGTGCACTCCACCCTGACCACGCGTACTGTGGGCATATTATACCTTCACATGTATACCAGAATGCCTTTATACCCGAAAGGCAATATACATATAAGAGATGGCAAGGTAGAGTGTGGTACTTTCTTTCCAATTCATTAGATCAGTTTCTGTTTTATGAACAGTTACACTTGCACCATTGTAATGTGTGGTTCTGAAGGATATGGCGTTTATATACGCATTTCCAGTTCGCCAAACTCCATTTCAATGAGGAAATAAAAAATATTGTTTAAAAACAGTTAATATATTAAACAGAGCTTTATTAAAATAGTTGTTGCAATTGCATGCCCTAATGTAATAAAATGAATTTTATTAAAATATGGGTTGTAATTGCATGCCTTAATACAGTAAACCTAATTTTTCTCAGACAATGTATTGAAAAGCAAACAATAGCAAAGTGCATCCCAACAAGACGAATTGGTAAATTATCCCAACAAGACGATCCCAAAAAGACGAATACCAAAAAGACAAAACATTTTTTTTCATTAATCATACGGGAAATTAGTCAAAAATATAAATATAATGTGCATAGTTATGTTATTTGAGGTAGTTTTGGGTGTTATTATTTTTTTCTTTTTCATCGCCAAAAATCACTGTGAACAAGAGTTTATTTATGTAGTAATTTCGAAAGTTATATCTTGATGTTTTGCTGTTTTGTAGGTGTGTGTTTGAAGTTTGATTGATGAAAAATGTACAGAACTTAAAACATTATTAAACACCGTCTCATATATAGAGGAAATGGAATGAGAGTTTTTCTCATATAATATTTATGAAACGAGTCTAAGAGTTTTCCGTTTGGGCGAGCCTCTGGCGAGCACAAACGGAAAATTCAGACGAGTTTCAGAAATATTATGAGAAAAACACTCATTTCATATTCTATTTATCATATGACACACACACGCACAAATTAGCCACTTAGTATGACTTTTTAACCCATCCCCTAACATGAGTTGCAGACGGCACTTGAAAAAAAACATCCTCGTATAACTAAAAATTTTCATTTTTTGCTTCCAAAACATAGGTTATGACCCCTCATTGGAACGAGCTCGTCGAGCTCGTTCCAATGAGGGGACATAACCTATTTTTTGGAAGAAAAAAGTGAAAATATAAAAAAAAAATGAATGGCGTTTTTCTTGTATTGCGCGAGACGGTTTTTGCCGTTATGTTAGGTAAAAGATTAATACAATATAACCCACCTTAAATAGGACAGATAACGTAAATTCTCCGTACTGAAATTATGCAAATGTGACCCAGTTGTATTTTGTTTAACCAATCAAATTGTCCAGTTTTGAAATTGACCAATGAAGGCTTCCAACTCTAATTATGCAAATTATGAAAATGTGGGCCAGTTGTATTTTGTTCAGCCAATCAAATTGTCTAGTTTTGAAATTGACCAATGAAATTGACTGAAGGCTTTATTTATCACTGATTAATATGAAAACAAAATATCAAATGTTTTAAAGTGAACAAAATGGATGAGTCATATGATAAAAAAGAATACGTGATGCCTTTGTTAACTGGATCTCTCTGTCCGATAACAAGCCGTGTTAACAGTTTAACGTGCAATAATATCTGACAAAGAACACACAACACTCGATCTCTTGTATCAGCAACAATACTTTATGTTCAATACATGCAGTGAAAACAGTCAGTCAGCTATCTTTATGAAGACTCACTTGTGACACTGAAGGCGAATTAAAAAAAAAATGATATTGCAGAGAAAGTTGAAAAAAACATATTCGAAAATAGAGATTTTATATGAATTCTGATACAGGTCCGAAAAGCTAAAATAGAGATTTTATATAAACTCCGATACAGGCCCCAAAAGTTAAAAAAAGCATTTCTATACATTCCTGGCCATAATCTCCACCCGCAGGTAATTTATGCTTTATAAAACTGAGAGGATAATTCGCTGTTCAATAGAATACCGAGCATTCCCACGTTCTGTTGTTGAACAGAAAAGTTTCTTAACAATTCCTTCACAATTTTATAAAGCATAAAAATAACACGCAAATGGAAAATGTTTAAAAACTGTTATATTATATGCTACAAGATGTAAACTTGTTTTAGAGTGTGATTTTATTAAAGTTTTTTGAGCTGGTTAATACTAAATAAAATATCTCAAATGCATGGAGTTTCTTTTCTAGAAAAATAAAATTCCTCTTCAAAATACCCCTCTCGTGAACATATTTTCCCCAAATCTAAAAATAAAGGGTATTTTGTCATTTTAATTAAATTCGTCTCGGGATGACCATTTTCGACATTCGTCTTGTTGGGATTTGTCTTGTTGGGATGACCATTTTCGACATTCGCTTTGTTGAGATTCGTCTTCTTGAGAATAAGCAACGACATAGTGTGCATCCAATATGCATGTAATCAAATGGTTTTTTGCGCGCCGTATCGAACAGGGACAGAGTGGGGCAAGCTCCTTTCGACCCTCATTTACTGTATAATAGGTTTTCAGTACTTCATGTCTGGGCGTGTGAATGGAGGAAATGAGAAGGGTACTCAGTGGCGCTTGTGCCTTTTTTGGTTCTTCTTCTTATGAGGTGGCTGTGACAGAGATGTTGTGGCAGTTGTTGATTTTTCTTTCATCCATTTAAGGAGGTCTTGTTGCGAATTTTGTGGGCCGCTAATTTCCTGTAATTGAGTTCCGTTGTGATGATGTTGATTGTATTTTCAGTGACGTTACTGTTGTTTTGGGAGAAATCGATGTCATCTTCAATGGAGCCAGCGAGATCAAAGGTTATCTAGCCATTCTATAAAACCTCCAGGCGGTAAGAGGCGTGGCGGTGTTTCCTCTGAGGCCGAGTCCTGGCAGTCAGGTCTATGAAGACAGAATGGATATATTGCCCGATTGGTCCAGACTGATTGCAGATTCAGGTTCGGATTGGTTGTCCATCATCTCCTCAGTCTCCACCTCCATCTCTTCCATACCCTCCGACTTCCCACGGAATGTGCGGCTGGGCGTGGGTGGAGTTGGTGGTGGGGACGATTTCACGACGGCCTCCCTCTCCTTCTCCCGCTTCTCTGCTTCAGCCCTTCTCCTCTCGAGTCACGATTCCATGTGTCTGGCACTACGACGCCGTGCAGATGGTAGCTTTCGCTTTTTCTTCTGTTGACGTTCTTTTTTGGGCCCGTTTCGAGTATCCTGGACGTGGAGACTAGGACATCCCTCGGGTTTGGACAAGTGCGGGGCGAGGCCCCGAGAAAGGTGCTATAACTTCACTTGGGAGGTTGAAGCTGGTAGTTGATGGAGAGCTGAACGCCGTCAACCATCAAATTGGACATTCCAGTTGATGGGTGAACCTGCGTTCAGCGCCATCAAAGTGTCTCTGTTGCGTGCGTTGAGGAAATCCATTTAATTAACTGTAAGTGTTAATTGGGAGCTCTCGCAGGTGTGTGTAATCACTTGGAAAGCCACGCAATCGATGATTGAGAGTTGGCAGGCTTTCCGTTTTTACACGCGAGAAAATCCGCAGACAATATACCACTTGACTTACCTCGAAACAACAAAGCCTATTAACAGGACCAAATTGCCCATCATTTACCGATATATATTTTTTACTTATTTCATAAGTTACTGACATTATTTCACCACAATGTAGAAATACGGTTATTGAAATCGCAGTTAAGTCGAATTTATTACATTAACCCTTTATAATCCCAACACGGGCGGTATCAAAATTTAGTATTTTAAATATTATTTTTTCAAACAATTTCGAAAGCTATATCATGTAACCCCCCATTAGACCGGACTCGAAATGCTCGGTCCAATGAGAGGCATATAATATGGTTTTGTTGAATTTGTTTGACAAATGTTGATTGTTTCTTCTACTGTATATTACGCGGGCGGCTGCGGTCGATTCGTTAGGTAAAGGGTTAAGACACGCTACTACACATACTTATGAACTAAACTCAACTTTATTACATTAAGGCATGCAATTACATCCTCCTATTGTAAAAAATTCAACTTAATTACATTAAGACATGTAACTGCAACCCCTAATGTTATAAATGAACAATATGGTTAATTCTTCGACTACTTCCATTAATATGAAAACTCAATCAATGTTTCGAAAACATAATAATTGAAGAATAAAAGTTCAATGACAAAACGTAAGAAACCTGGAATTTTATTATTTTGTTTGTTTATATTTATTTATTTTGTGTTTTGTCCTTGCTTTTGTATGTGTTGCTTTGTTTTGTTTAGGTTTTTGTCGCATGCGTGAGGTTGTGGGTACGGTAGATGCTGAAATTGAAACAATTCAGCTATTCGGTCTGGTTTATTTCCAACAAGATGACTTTCGGAAATTTTCATCCCAGCAAGCCGAATTCCAACAGGACGAATTTAATGAAAAAGACTATATAACCCATTTATTGTGGGATTCCAACAGGTCGAATTTAATTAAAAAAGACTATATAACCCATTTATTGTGGGATTCCAACAAGACGAATTTAATTAAAAAGACTATATAACTCATTTATTGTGGGATTTATGACACAAATGAATATGAGTATGGTATTTTGGAGCGGAATTTTATTTTCAAGAAAAATAAAGACGATGAATTTGAGATTTTTCGTTTATTATGAACCAGCTCGAAAAGCTCGATAAAATTACAAAACAATAGAGAAGTTTACACTTCGTACACTATATAGAGGATATGGAATGAGTGTTTTTCTCATATAATATTTATCAAACGAGTCTAAAAATTTTCCGTTTTGACGAGCCGCTGGCGAGACCAAACGGAAAATTTGGACGAGTTTCATAAATATTATATGAGAAAAACACTCATTTCATATTCTATTTATCATATGATACACACACGCACAAATTAGCCACTTAGTATGTCTTTTTAACCCATCACCTCACTTGAGTTGCAGACGGCACTTGGATAAAACATCCTCGTATAACTAAAAATTTTCATTTTTTGCTTCCAAAACATAGGTTATGACCCCTCATTGGAACGAGCTCGTCGTGCCATAACCAATGTTTTGAAAGCAAACAGTGAAAATACAAAAAAAAAAATGAATGGCGTTTTTCTTGTAGGTAAAAGATTAATACAATATAATCCAACCTAAACAGGACAGGTAACGTAAATTTTTCCTACTGAAATTATGCAAATGTGACCCAGTTGTATTTTGTTTAACCAATCAAATTGACCAGTTTTGAAATTGACCAATGAAAGCTCCCAACTCTAATTATGCAAGTTATGAAAATGTGGCCCAGTTGTATTTTGTTCAGCCAATCAAATTGTCTAGTTTTGAAATTGACCAATGAAATCGGCGGAAGGCTTTATTTATCACTGATTAACATGAAAACAAAATATCAGTTGTTTTAAAGTGAACGAAACGGACGAATCATATGATAAAATATAGTTTTGTTTATATTTGTACTTTATTGATGCTTTATGATATAGTGAGAAAAAGTTTCAGTTCATCAACAAGATGGCGTGAGTAGACTCGGTATTGAACTGGGAACTAACTCTCTATTTTATACATCGTAAATTACCGGAGGATGGAAATTATGACAGGGCATATACAAGAAGGCTAGTTTTACCTGAAATGATTTCAGCTTTTGGGGCCAGTGTCAGAAGTTGTATAAAAATCTCCCTTTTCAAACTTACTGTTTCAACTTTGTCGACAATATCATTATTTTTAAATTAGCCTTTAGTGTCACATGTGAGTCTTTTCACAAACACAGTCGATTGACTGTTTGCGCTGCATTTAGCAAACACAAAAAATTGTTGATAAAGAAATAAGACTTAGTGTTTGTATGTTTTTTGTAAGTTACTAGTGCACTCAAAACTTCTGACTCGGTTCGCGGTTGGACGGTGCGCGGACATCGCACTACACACCATCCGAACAAAACTCCATTATCATAGTCCGGACAAAACATCTTGTCCCTGTATCCGTATGCATCGCGTCTTCTGATTGGTCAAAGAAATAGCCATGGTATCGGCTATCTTAAAACATGCGGGTGATAAGAGCGCGCGCCGTTGTTCCCCGTTTGTCTCTCGAGGAACATCCAGGTGATAAAAATAACCTTTGATCCCGACTGGGTCACATCGATTGCAGAACTGCAAATTAATATTACCAGGGCACTAAATCTCGGCGCACTTCATAATTTATTTTGCGGTTTCCGATGGTCAGCGTAGAAATGTATGGTATTAATTCCACCTACCTCTTACAAAATTCAATGACTGCGGCCCAATTTAAAATCTTCAAGTTTAAACCCAAGTGGAGTCTGAAATTCTGAGATATTGTTCCCGAAATTCAAAATGTCACCTTCCATGTTCCATGTCCAGCGTCGTTTTAAGTGAATATTTCAGCTATTCTCCCAGAGACATGAGTAAAACACACAACACAACACATCTAACATGCTGAAGCTTGTTCCATGGAAATACAATACACCCTGGAAGGCTGAATTTACACAGTTTTAAAACTTTTTCAACGAATTCAAATTCACCAAAGTGAAAAACTTCTCCATTTGTGACCTGGTTTATAAACAACGATTCGGAAATAGACTCGGTCTATTTATAGTTTTGCTGTGACGTTTGTTTCGCTGTTTGGTTCAAAACCTGAGGCTCAGTATGGGGTTTAAACTTCGTCGCCTGAGTGTTAATATGGATATTTTACATCTCGGCATCATTTCTGTGTTAGGATGCGGGACAAAATCGTTGTCTCGGGTAACATCCAGGGTACATGGAGATTTAATACCTGGATGTCTCCTTTTCAACCATTCGGTTTGCGCCTCATGGTTGAAAACCGACATCCAGGTATTAAATCTCCATGTACCCTGGATGTTGCTCGAGATAACTTATAATGCAGACAAAACACCGTGCTGCTTTAGCCCGGACAAAACACCATGCTACAGCTCGGGCAAAACACCATACGGACAAAACACCATGCTGCTTTAGCCCGGACAAAACACCATGCTCACAAAACACCATGTCGTCACAGCTCGAGCAAAACACCATAGGGACAAAACACCATGCTGCTTTAGCCCGGACAAAACGTTATGCGCACAAAGCACCACGCCGCAACAGACCGGACAAAACCTTATGCTGACAAAACATTAGGCATTTTTATAGCCAAATCCCGACAGAAGTAGTATTAAGGTTGCTTAGGTTTCTTTTTCTTCTTCAAAAACCGTTGACGCGACGTGCTTTCGGATAAAGAGATTTCAATTAACCCTTTACCCAACACAGACGATTTCAAAATTTATCATTTTAAATATCAGACATAAAAAGGAAGAAAAAAGAAAAACAAAGCATAAAGATATAACGCTTGAAATAACTACGGAAATAAACTCTTGCCAGATCAAAACAGTCAATCTGGTCGATCAAGAGACGAAAAAGAAAAACAAAAAAATAATAACTGCTCAGCAACTGCTCGAAAAAGGTAAAAATTACCCCAAACATACCTCAAATAGCGTAAATATACAGATTATATCTGCTTTTTGTCTTTGTTTTAATTATTAATTTCACCTATATATAAAGGAAAACGGTTTTTTTGTCTGGTTGGGATTCGTCTTGCTGGGATCGTCTTATCGGGATATTTTCTACGTTGTGTCTTTGGGTAAGAAACTTAATCCCGATTGCCCACGTATGTGCGTGTGTGTGTGTTGGGGGGGGGGGGGGGGGTAAAGCTGTGTGATACGGCGCACTGCACGGCGATAGCATATTTAAATGTCTTCAATAAATGCTAACCCTGCTTGTGTGGAGTAAGTACGTTGGGAGTCTGATAGTTTCTCGCCGCTGCTCGGTGGTTCTCTCCGGGTACTCCGGCTTCCTCCACCCGAAAAACTGCCCGACACAATGAGACCCTGGCTGTTGAAAGTGTCTTTAAACCCAATAAATAAATAAATATTTGGAATATTTTCCCATTCGTCTTGTGACATCTTCGGTTATGGTTAATCAATGTCACCCATTGAGACACAAATTGGAATAAAAGAGAGAATTTGACCAGGAAAAGGACATGGGGTACTTCTCTATCTCGTCCGATGTCACATTTAGAATGTGCAACGCAGTGTACAGTTCACCAAATGCCGTTCATCGATAGATCAAGACAAAATTTGACACTTAATTGTAATTCGATAGGGAATGAACAATGCGATACGCCCCGATGCCGTCCAACGTCAGGATTTGATGTTATCCCATCAGTCCATGCTAACCCGGATATAGTTCGACTTAGGCCGTGCCTCAACAGATCGACACCAAATTTGGAGCCATTGTAATTTCTCTTGGAAATGAACATTGGATGGGCTCTAATAGTTCGAGGAGAATCCGGTGCTGAATATCCCAAGTTCCTTCCATCCATATTCAGTCCCGGATTCTCTTCTAAAAGAAGAAAAGGTTACAGTAGTATATGAAGGTGAACACGAGCCCCTTTGGAAGGAGGATCGAGCCATATCTCGAGTCACTCGAGCGATCAATTACTCTAAAGCTTATTTGCTCGATGGGCTTCCAGTCGTTCGAGCAATGACTTTTCAGTAACTGCTAGATAGCTTATTGGATTTGGGAATGTTATAGCCTGTATATATTCCGTTTGTATATTTGCACGGGATCAGTAACATGTACAGCGCCTTAGAATATGGTTCTATATCTTCTTAACTATAATTTTGGCGCTATTAAATGTGTATATTATTATTATTAAGAGAATTTTTGAGTTTCTGTGTTTATGAGCACTGTTTAACACTTTCCAATTGTAAAATATTTTATTGCGCTTTTCACTTTTCAGGAATTTCACATAAGCAGCACTTATGTCGCCGGGGTTTAATTTGAATTTTTCATGAGATTTTGTTAACAAAATCACACATTTCTTGTGTTACATTTTCTTCATCATCCTCCGGTAGCCCAATAACTATTATACTGCGTTTCCTGGAATATTGTTCGCTGTTATTTAAAGTTTGTTTTGTACTCTTTATTCCTTCCTTTGGTTTATTTAACCCTTTGAACCCTAGTGGTATCTTCCATTAAGTTCAATGGCAGCAATTAGAAGAGTCCATATTCATTATTTGGGGTAGACCAATCAATATTTTTAACATGCAGCCTCAGGGCTGCATGTTGAAAATACTGATTGGTCTACTCCACACATTTACTGAACAGCCATCCTATTTTATGATGTTATGACGTATCATGTTCCTGGCTGGAAAAGCGACCGATCGGGTTCAAAGAGTTAATTAAATTAAGTCAGTTCTGATCATTTCATTTTTCACCTGTAACAACCTTACTCTTCTCTTAAATTACTATTTTCTAAGTTTGCATCTTCACGGTTTTTTTAGACCGTCAATTTTCATATGTAAGTTGCCAATAATGTTCTTTTGAAGATCGTTAACCATTTTGTCGATAATATTGCTTACATCGTCAATCGCTGGCAAGACCCCCCCCCCCCCCCCCCCTCTCCCCCACACCCAGTTAGAGTTAATGGCGGCAATGTTGTAGACACGAATTTGACAGCTCTTCCCTTTTAAGCGGGGTTATGGCGTTTTGCGTAATCATGCGAGAGGATTCTGTGCACAAACACATTCTTGGGAGCTGGATATCAGGACCAAGTTTGAATATAGAAATTTGAAAACAATTGCTAGTACTTTCATTTGTTTTGTTAGTTAATCTTTTGTTTTTCAATGGAAAAAACATTTTTAACATGTCGTCAAGGACAGACAATGCTGGTGTTTTTGATTCCCATGTGGAAGCAGAGGATATAAACAGTATGTCAGACATTTCTATGAAGAGAAAACGGAAAGATAAAGAAGACATTTCTCCTGTCACCCAGCGATCAGTACGTCCAAGATCTTTAATTCATTCCAGCCCCCAAGGGGTTATTTCACCTCAATCAAACGTTGTAAACATTTCAAAAATTGTTTTTGACACTATAACCTCAGAAAGTTTCTTATCAGCCTCCATGCCACACTTCATTCCAGAAAGACATTTCTGGAGGAGTTAAGACAAGACATTCGAGGGGAAATAAAAACTGAGATAAAGGCATGTATTCGTGAGTCATTGCGGGAAGAAATGGAGGGAGAGATGGAAAAAGTAAAGCAGTTGGAAGAAACCACCGTCACCCTTAAAAATGAAAACAACGAATTGAAACGAGAATTAAGAACACTGAAGGCTAAGCTTGACGACAATTCATCCATGGAGTCTCGAATGGACGAACTTGAACAGTATTCACGACGCAACTGTCTTGTTTAGTAACGTCCCGTTATCTGACTACTCACAAAAACACACCGATGAAGCTATTATCAGTATTTGTAACACCAATCTTGGGATGCACATCAGTAAATCCGACATAAGCAGGTCACATCCACATAGTGTTGGTGACAGCTTCTCATCTCTGAATAGATCTGGAGAGCAGAATTTGACAAAGGGAGCAGACGAAAGCAATCGGCACATGAAAATAATTTGGAGGTTTATAAGTTATCGGGTGAAGGCGGCAGTATACAGTGCAAAAAGACGATTGAAAAACGTAGGAAGTAACATTTTTATGACTAAGACCTCACGTATCTAGGTATAAGTTAATTAATAAACTCAGCAGCCGCAAAAGACAGAAAGAAATTGCCTCCTTCTGGACCAATGACGGTAGAATTTTTGCTGTCAAAAATATGAATGGCCCTAAAGTTCTTATTAAGACAGCGAACGACATTACGACCCTGGGTGCACCTAGCCAGTGAAGGCAAATTGTTATCCTGGCATTGTTTAAGAGTCATTTATTTTGATTGCTTTCAACCGGTTGAATGATAAATCACTTGTGATAATCAACATTTGTTCCCCCAAACATGCTTTGTTATGAGTAATATATTGGAGGGTATCACGAGGCACCTTCCAATAACTAATAATAGAGCATGCGTACATTGCGTACATTGCTGAAATGTTTTTTGTTTCCCTAAATATTAATTTAGAATAGGGCAGGTACCCATCGATCGAATGTTCCACAAATGTGAATGCCCAGCCAGGGAATGCAAACTGTTTTCCTGGAATTGTTTTCCCCAGCTATTTTGCTTCATTGTTTCCACGATTTGGAGTGACAGACTCTTTTTGACAATTAACATTTGTTCCCTAAATGTGTTTTGTTATGAATTATTGGAGAGTGTCACAAGGTACCCTCCAATAATTTATAATAGGGCAGATACCCATTGATACTCCAGTGTTAGACAATTTTGATGATTAACATGTGTTCCCCAAATCAGTTGTGTTGTCAATCATTGGAGAGTACCTCAAAGCACGCTCCAACCATTTAAAATAGGGCAGATATCTCTTGATCGAATGTTTTCGCTTTTGACCATGAAACAGAATCAATAATACGAAGACTTCGGCATGCCATGACTGTTAGATTATTTTTGAGAGCCAAGATCTGTTTCTTTGAATTTATGCACCCAGCCAGAGAATACGAACTTCTCAGCTATTCAACTTGCTTCCATCATTTGAGTGCCAGACTAATTGATAATTAAGACTTGTTCCCCCAAGTTCGTTTTGTTATGGATTGTTGGAGAGTGTCACGACGCACTCTTCAGTAATAAATAATAGGTCCGTCCTCCGTTGATAAATTGTAACACGCGTTGGGTTTAGCATGGAACAGGAATCAAGAATACGAAGACTACACTGGGCATGTCTGTTAGGTGTTTTCCAGAGTGAAGGTTTGTTTCCCTGCATGTATACAGTACGTGGAGGGTGGATTGTAACTAAAACACCCGCGGAGTGGAGTTATCACCCAAGCTATAACTTTTATATTTTGTACATATCGACAAAAATCACAAGCAATGTTTCAGCCAATGGACCTCCGGGTTTAACCCGGAGGTCCATTGGCTGAAACTTTGCTTGTGCTGGTTATGCTTTGCAACAAATTTGCAATTATTGCTTGGGTGGAATCTCCTCTCTGCGGGCGATTTAGTAAGAATACACTCTCCACGTACAAGCCAGTAAACACAAAATGTCAACATGGTGATGTTTTCTTAGCAATTTAGATCGATTGTTTCCACCAATCGTGTGTTAGACTTTATTTGATAACTTGTAACATTCTTCCTCCAAATTTGTTTTGTTATGAACTACTGGAGAGTGTGATGAGTCACACTCCAACAATTTATATAGAGGAAGCCGCCCTTTGATTAAATATTATTCGCTCTTGGTTCACTACGAAACAGAAGCAAGAATACGAAGACCACGACAAGTCATGACTGCTAGATTATTTTTTGAGAGCAAGATTGCAGTGGCGGCGCCAGAAATTTTTTTGTGGGGGGGGGGGGCAACTAGGGGGGCAGACTCCCATGAAGGAGGGCAAATACGTAAAGGATCATATCATTACTTTGTTATGAGGTAGTCGAAACTTGGACCCAAAGTCCGTAATATACTTTTTTGGTTTGGTACGTCCTGTGGACGTACCAAACCAAACAATTATATTACGGACTTTGGGTCCAAGTTTCGACTAAATGTTATGGTAATTAGCGGTCCTCCTTTCAAAAAATCCTGGATCCGCGTCGGGTGGGTCTGTGCGTGAGAGAGAGAGAGAGAGAGAGAGAGAGAGAGAGAGAGAGAGACTCATAATGCCCGTCTGTCATAATGCGAAATCCATGAATTTTATTAGACAAGGGATATGGATAGACATGCCTTTGTTGGCTCATAACTTAATTATAACTTATAAGTATCTTCATCCGAGTCTTTAAATCTCTACTGCCTGGATGTGTTCATCAGCTAGCCTGAGGCTTTGGGCTAAGTGTGTATGGGAAATTATTGGGAATAAAAAAGAGAGGGGTGTGTGTGTGTGAGAGAGAGTGACTGAATGTGTTTGTGTGTGAGGGTGGATGGAAATGCATGCGAGATGGTTGGGGGGGCAACTGGGGGGAGCCTTCGTTTGGGGGGGGGGGGGGGGGCAAATGCCCCCATGCCCCCCCCCCCCCGTAGCGCCGCCACTTCAAGATTGGTTGGTTCCCAAAACGTAAGCCCCAAGCCGCGAACACGAACTGATTTCATGGCATTGTTTTCATAGGTATTTAGCCCGAAGGTTTCCACCATTTGAATGCTGCCAGATTAATAATACTTGTAACATTTGTAACCCCAGATTTGATTCGTTATGAATTATTGGAGAGTGCCACAAGGCGCCCTCAACAATAGGTCAAATGTCACTGGCTTTTGGTCCATCATGAAAGAGAATAAAGAATACGAAGACTACGACAACTTGTTCCCCCGAACTGTTTAGTTTTTAATTATTGATGGGTGTCACGTGGTAAGTCATGACTGCTAGATTATTTTTGAGAGCAAGATTGGTTCCCTTAATCGTAAGACCAAAGCAGTGAACACGAACCAATTTCATGGCATTGTTTTCATAGCTATTTAGCCCGAAGGTTTCCACCATTTGAATGCCAGATTAATAATACTTGTATCATTGGTAACCCTAAATTTGGTTCGTTATGAATTATTGGAGAGTGCCACAAGGCGCCCTCAACTAATTTATAATAGGTCAAATGTCACTGGCTTTTGATCCACCATGAAAGAGAATCAAGAATACGAAGACTACGACAACTTGTTCCCCCGAATTGTTTAGTTGTTAATTATTGGTGGGTGTCACATGGCACCCTCCAATCATTTATGATAGGGCCGACCCCCATTGATCAGATGTTATGCGCTTTTGGTTTAGTATGAAACAGAAATCGTGATTACGAAGACTAAACCGTGGCAATGCTCTTAGTCTATTTAGATTATTTATGAGAATCTAGAATCCTGTCTCGTGAAATGTGTCCCCCAAGCCAGTTCACGAACAGTTTTTCATGACATTGTTTTCTCGCCCATTTAGCTTGATTGTTTAAACCGTCTGAATGCTAGACTAGCCCTGATGGTTAACATTTAATCATCCAAATTCGTTTTGTTCCCCTTAGCAATTGAGATACGTTGTTCGCCATAACCCCCATAAACCCGATTTATATTTACCAAATGCTTCACCAAACAAACAAACTCATTTGTTTCTTACTGCATGTTTCTTTGTTCTTTCTTTACATTTTGTTTTGTCCATGTTCAACCCCATGATCCCAGTTACCTACTGCAAACCTGTACACACCAAGCTTTACCAGAACTCCACTTCCCGACATTGTTTGCCCCGGATGCTTTCTGTATAACTCGAAGAGGCACAGACCGTCATATTTTTGCACTAAGAGAGGATCCCCAACCAACTTACTACCTCCAAGAGGTGTGCTACCAAGAGGTGTGTTATCTCCCATGGAGATAACAATTCATCAATATCGAGTATCGATTGGGATCTTCAATGGTGGGCGCGGGCAGACCGTGCGGTCGAGAAAATGTCAATCTCGGTTTACACCATTTTGTGTGGAATTTCCATTTCGGATTTTCCAATTTCTACTGATTGTAATGCTCGTTCTCGTTTGCAGTGGCGACATAGAAACTAATCCTGGACCTGAAAAATTGTGTAACGCCCTGAAGAGTTCACTTTCTATTTTCCATTATAATATCCGGAGTATCCGATCAAAGCTGTCGCAGATAACTGAAATTGTTGAAGAATACGACATTCTTTGTTTTACCGAAACTCACCTGCAGGGAACCTTCGATTCTGATAACATAAAAATTCCAAACTATTCACAGCCTATTCGGAATGACAGGAACCATAGTGGTGGGGGGATTGCAGTGTATTTCTCGGACAATTTATTCTACAGGCGGAGGAATGAATTAGAATTCGACAAGTCTATCATGTGGTTCGAACTTGTATCAAAGTCGAAACAACTTCTTCTCGCAGTTACATACCGATCTCCCCAGTATGCGAGTCGCGACTATTGGAATCTTTTCGACGACTCCATCGACAGGGCTCTTGACATTAATAAAACAGTCATTATTGTAGGTGATCTCAACGACGATCTACTGAGTTCCAGCCCAAAGTTGAAAGATACCATCGACCATTTCAACTTGAGGAATGTTATTACTAAACCTACAAGAGTCACTCCCAATTCTGGTACTCTATTTGATCCCATTCTAATTAGCGATACTGTAAATGTTATTGAAGCAGACATTCTCGACCTGGGACTGTCAGATCACCACGCAGTTTATACATACATTTCATTCGACCATAAGCAAAGAGAGCCATATTTTAGAATAGTCAGAAACTATCAACGTGCTGATTTCGACAAGACAAACGCGTTGTTAGTGGGTGTTAACTGGAATATCTTATAGATACTACCCAGGATGCAAATGAATTGCAAACGAAATTTTGTGACACATTTCTGAAAATAATTAACGAAACAGTCCCTCTTCAGAAGATACTTATTCGTCCAAACGACAAACCTTGGTTTAATCCCGAATTGCGAAATGAAATACGGCGAAGAGACAGATTAAGGAAAAGAGCTTTACACTCAAACGGTGAAGATGCCTGGAGAGCCTATAAGCACTCTCGCAATAAGGTTAACAATATGAAGAAATACGCAAAATTAGTTTATGAAGATACTCTTCAAGACCAACTCTGTGGCTCTCCCAAACAGTTTTGGCACATAATTAAAGACCTTCTTAACAAAAATAAAAGCAATAAATCCCTCCTTTCCACCGTAACAACTATCACGTACCCCACGACCTCATTGTCGATGATCACGAAAAAGCCGAATTACTAAACGATACTTTTGTCAGAAATACATTTATCAATGACACAAATCATAATCTTCCTGTGTTCACCCCAAGAAGCGACAGAACTATTTCAGAAATCATTATTTCAAATGAGGATACAATAAATGCTATTAAAAGCTTGAAAACGAATAAAGCCCATGGCCATGATGGTATAGCAGCCCAAATGATAAAAAAGACTGCAGATGCAATAGTGATTCCTTTAACCTGTCTATTTAATAAACTCCTCCATCTTGAAACCTTTCCCGACGAGTGGAAAAAGGCTAACGTTATACCACTATTAAAAAAAACGGAGCCATCGAATGTTAATAACTACAGGCCAATTTCCCTACTGCCATTATTTGGGAAATATTTGAGAAGGTTGTCCTCAAACATGTCTTCTCCCACTTTCAGGAAAATAACCTTTTATATAAGTACCAGTCAGGATTCATCCCGGGACACAGCACAACTTTCCAACTACTGGAATTATATCATTCCCTTTGTCAGTCCCTCGATAATCGTCTTCTTACGTGTGCAGTGTTTTGCGATATATCAAAGGTCTTTGAAAGAGTTTGGCACAATGGTTTAATACATAAACTACGAGAATATGGAATAACGGGTGGGCTACTTAACTGGTTCATGAATTATCTAGATGGAAGAAAACAAAGAGTTCTGGTAAATAACGTGTTTTCAGGGTACCTACCAATGAAAGCGGGTGTGCCCCAGGGGTCTGTTCTTGGGCCATTTTTATTCCTAGTCTACATCAACGATATCTCAGACAGCTTAGAGTCACTCGCAAGACTATTCGCAGACGACACATGTCTTTCAAATAACAACCGGAATATAACTGACCTATCATCTGTACTTAACTCCGATATCAAGAAGATCAACTCGTGGTCTTCGCAATGGTTGGTCTCATTTAACCCAAACAAAACTAAAGCCGTTTTCTTCTCACTTGCGCACAATCCGGATAAACCACACTTAAAATTCGATAATACCACTGTGGAATTCACAGCATCCCACAAGCATCTGGGAATACAGCTCCAATCTAATTTAAATTGGAATGTGCAAATCACAGAAATATGCAAGAAGGTCAGTATTCGATTATCGATGTTAAGAAAGCTAAAATTTAAACTAAGTTGGAAAACTCTTGAAAAAATTTACTTGTCATTTATGTTACCACTATGGCGATATAATATGGGCCTGTGCTCCAAATTATTTGTTAGACAAGCTGGACAGGCTCCATCATGACGCTGGACGGATTGTTTCAGGACTCACACGTTCAGTCTCCAAAGAACGTCTACTAACGGAACTTGGGTGGCCCACCCTCCGCCAGCGACGTACCTTCCACAACAAATATTGTACATTGTATAAAATTATTAACGGATTCGCCCCAGACTTCGTTACAGAACTTCTGCCCCCCCCCCCCCCCCCCCAGGCCTGGCCAAAATACGCAGTATAACTTCAGAAATCCATCAAAATTTTCAAGATATCGAACGAGAACAGAGTGTTTCAAGAAATCCTTCTTCCCTTCAACTACAAACGCGTGGAATAATTTGCCCCAAAATGTCACAAATGCGTCTTCTCTTTGTCAGTTCAAAATTTTACTTCACGAAAACGGGATTATGTGTACTCCAAAGCCACCTGTGTATTTTAACCTAGGGAATAGATGGGTAAATATACTCCACTGAAAACTAAGAAATAGCTGTTCTGACTTGAACTTCGACAAGTATTCCAATTACATATCCCCATCTCCAGAATGCGACTGTGGTAATATGCAAGAGGACGCGTACCATTTCTTCTTCCAATGCCATAACTATGATAACGAGAGACTTATACTTTTTAATAGTCTCAGCCACCTGCAAATCACACCACAGGATGATCTTCTATACGGTAAACAATCGTTAACTGCAAACGAGAATAGATTAATTTTTCTAAAGGTCCAGTCTTTCATTCAGTCTGGCGGTCGCTTCCAAGAATGAGTATAAGTTTATCTCCAGATTTACTGTCTGACTTATTCCGGTGTTGTACTGAAAATTTCATTTTTTATCTTCCCATCATCAAGAAATTAATTTGTTGGTTTAACAATAGTTACACTAATATCTATTCTCAGAGCCTCAGAAGAGTATCCGTATCCGATGAGAGTTCTCCGGTACACCGACACACTGTGTCATTATCTTAAGATGGTGATTTGGTGTGCAGTTGCATCGGATCGCTGTCGCAGCGTGCCTAAATTCCTCGATACGGTTCACATGCCAAGACATTTTTCTGAGACAGCACAATCTTTACAGAAATCCTTCCTCGACCGCACAAACGGATTCCTCAGGGGTCTTCTGAAAATACGATCTGGTAATGTCATGGTTAACTTCTGGTAAATTTCTAATGTTCCTTGTAATGTTCTTTTATCTTAGTCTCAATTTATGTGTTTTCACATTTATATTTTGCAGAAAATTTGTTTTGTCGCCAAATTGTGTTATTTTGTTAACGGGAGAGGAGTTTAAATAAGTTGAAATAACTTTTCTCCAATCCCTTTTGCATGTATTGTTTGGCAAATAAAATATGTTTAAACTAAGACCCCCACTGCTGAGGTTAAGTTTTGAATTTGATTCTAAAGTGTCTTGAAGAGATTCTCGTGACACATAGATTCATCACTGGAACAACTAACGTCTGCGCGCGGTCGTTTCCAAGATGGGCCTAACTGAAAGGACTGGGGCGTTGTAGCCTTAGAAACTTTAGGATGGCTTTTTGATTGGAAGTTGTTAGCACCACTGGCAAAGCTAGGTCGATGGCCAGGCATGACGTGTACTAATTGTGTAAATAGTGAGTGACCAATATAATAACTCCACACAGTTACACAGTAACACAGTTACAGAACAACACAACAAATAAATACAATACTGGCTGGAAGAAGGAATGAAAGGTGTCGACAAAGGAATCAATCAGTTGAAGTGTGACACCGTGTGAAGTATCGAATCAAGGAACGGATGAACGGTTGTTTCAAGCGACATATTGATACAGACACAATGCTTGATGACAGTGAACTTATGACATTTCTTCACAAGGAGGAGGAATGCACATACAATCTCTTTTCGGTGCTGGATTGAACACAAAGCTCGAGCGCGAGCGAATGCAGCTATGAATTTGTGATGAAATTATAATGAAAAATAGGCGACATTAGATAAAAGTTTTACAAAAGTCGCACGCCTGGTTCGTAAAATTTTAACACGTTATAGCTTAAACAATGCACAGTTCTATAATTTTCTGCTTTGTGAGAGAGATTTGACCATATTATGAGAATTTTACAAAGGCCGCTGTCACCAAAAAATTCCGACTTCACCCCATTATCTCTCCAGCATCTATCAAACAAACAAAAATATAAAATTTGAGTTGTCCAAGTAATGTTGTGCACGTGTCGTCTGCTATTTAGAGTTGGGTGAAGAGTTAAAGAGATATCTGTGTTGCAGTTTTATCCTCTATGTTAGCACCATGCTGTCTCTCTCCCAGTTATATCAATTTGTAATCATATTGTCAGTGCATTAAAATGTATTTGTTTAATTATGTTTCTACCGCCGGTGCTAAGAGATAAGTTGGTATCATAATTGTGATATTAATAAACGATTGATGGGCATTAATAACTGTAGCATCTGTCAATAAACATTTTGTTGTCATTTAATGAATTTTATTATAGATCGTTGGAAGCATTTTCAATAGCAATACTCTTTGCTTCGAGCTATTGATGATTTACATTGGAATATTCGATGGTGACGGTTTTTCATCTTTTCGAATAATGGATCGTCTATTTTGTGTACTTCTATCTTTCATTTTTGCTTCAGTAAAATGCGGCACAATTTATGATTTACAAAGACTAAATACAGACATTTTCAACAATACGGATATAAATGTCTTACCGATGGTAAACCAGAGTAAACGAATGAATGTGTCCTTTGATTTCATATTGATGGAGGTGGCGGAACTTAACGCTGTAAAACAGAGTTTAGAAGTCTTGACTTTAATTCGTGTCAACTGGGAAGATGAAATTCATAAATGGGATCCATCAGAGTATGGAAACCTTCACGCCGTTTTTAGAGCTTCTGACAGTATATGGACTCCCAAGTTACTGTTAGGTAACAACATTGATGGAGGTCAAACTATAGACAACACTGAAACCCGGTCTAGAATTCTTAACAATGGAACATCTGATTGGGGAATGACGACTAAATTGAAGACGTCTTGTCATATCGACATCTCCAAATTTCCATTTGACAGACAAGAATGTTCAATAGTTTTTTACCCTGTTGATCTATATACGGTTTCACTGACTTCTAATATCGTCGGAGTTGAAGATCATTCCTATGTATACAGCTATAAACGAAACGAATGGAACATTGAAAGTATGAAAGCTTCGCAATATTATTTAGATGCGGAGGGTTTGTATTTCATTACAGTGAGAATAACTGTTCAACGTTTCTCGGTTTTCTATGTAATAACGTTAATTTCTCCCCTTGTCTTAATCTCAGTTGTTAATGTTGGAGTTTTCAAGTTACCGTTGGAAAGTGGAGAGAATATATCTTACTCAATTTCAGTAATGTTATCTTATTCGATATATTTCAGTCTTATCTATGATATCATGCCCAAGACGTCGGGGTCTGTATCTATTCTTGCAGTATACATTGACATTCTATTCCTACTAAGCGTCTTAACCACAATCGGTGCCGTCATTGTCCAAAGATTTTATTTTGATGAAGAGGACCTCAAACAGCCAACGTGGATAATAAAAGTTTTTCTGAGATACATGGGTCACCATAGATCCATTTTACATCCTGAAAGTAAGGTAAAAGGCTTAAAGATTGATGATAATGTTATTGTCTCAGATGACTGTAGTTTTCGGAATGAAGATTATTTAAATAGCGATTTAAAAGGATTTAGCAACACAGACTGTAACTCGAAAACAAACGCTTTTACTCAGTGTGCACAGAAATCGGTCAACTCCGAAACAACCAATACGAGTGTGACAAAAAATGATTGTAAGAAAATTGTAGTCTTACTCAATACTTTGTTTTTCAGGATAATATTTTCAGCAACTGTCGTTACCACTGCCGTTTCATTCATAATGATGAAACTATAGACATTTGTTTGTCGAGATTTGGAACAAGTCACTTATTACCAGTATCGAGGAATTATTTTCATCTGAGGACAGAGGCCATACATTTCCCGGCTTTCCTATCCCCGCCACTGTGAGTAATAAGAGTAAAACAGAGTGTTAGTTACCTAATATAGTATATGCGATGTAAGTTAATTCCATGTTGGATGAGCACATTATAGAATTAACCCTTTACCCAACGAAGACCATATCAAAATTTATTATTTTAAATATCATTTTTAACACAGTCTAATTTATTTATTTATGGGGGTTTAACGACACTTTTGACATTCAGGCTCACCTCGTATCGGGCAGGTCTACGGGTGGAGGAAGCCAGAATACCCAAAGAGAACGACTAAGCAGCGGCGAGTAATTGTTCAACTCTCTAATGTATTAACTCCGTACACGCAGAGCTAGCATTGGTTGAGAGCAAGTGCACTATCGACGTGCAGTACGCCTTGCTACACAGCGCCGCCATACCCCCACGTGGGCAATCGTGATTAAATGCCTTACCCAAGGACACAACGTGGTTACCATCAATAGGTCGAACCGTGGACCTTTCGGTTTGAAGTCCAATGCCACCGCGCTACCCACACAGTTCAACAAGAACACATCATGTGTCCCTCAATTGGAACGAGCTTCGTTCCAATAAGGGGTCACATGATATGGTTTTGTTTATTTTTTAAAAAAAATGATATATTTTCATCGTCTAAATTTACATAGAGCGCGGGCATATGAGGTCGATTCGTTAGGTGGAGGGTTAATTGGCAACATATACAGGGACCGACCTGGGCATGCGCCAGTGCGTATTTGGTTCTGAAACATCAGGACCTGGCTCTTAAATCTCAGAAATAGGCTTCTCAGTTGGCGCGTAACTTCTCAGATCATATTTTGATATTCTTTCGATGGATAATCGAGAGAGACACTCTTACATGTATTATATATATGATTATCATTTATCATTGTTGTAGAGTGCTTAAGTTAATACTTCGAGTCTTAATTACCAAGCATTAATCTTCACTGTGGTTTCTGATCAAGTCTTGGCTGCCTAAATAGGCAGCCAAGACTTGATCAGAAACCACAGTAAAGATTAATGTTTGCTATAGTGTACTAAATGAAAATGATGAGAGCTATTACATACTTGCAGTGTGTGTTACAAACAGCAGTGTGACTCCGTAAATTGAAATCTGGCGCATGAATTGAAAAACTAGGCTCCGAGGCAAGAGCGTATTTTAAATAGTCCTGATCGGACCCTGCATATATACCAGATTAGCTCACTGTCAAAACTTGTACCGCATGTATCTTGCCAACTAATTTTGATATATACTGAACTCGTAACTGTGATTAATAATAAATGATAAAAATCTAACTGTATAACGTTGCACGGTTATCGTCTGTCGACATTTTGATAGATGA
Organism: Pictodentalium vernedei; assembly: GCA_031216915.1. Classification (NCBI taxonomy): domain Eukaryota; kingdom Metazoa; phylum Mollusca; class Scaphopoda; order Dentaliida; family Dentaliidae; genus Pictodentalium; species Pictodentalium vernedei. The sequence continues at coordinate 48,046,091 of CM062289.1, forward strand.
ATGCAACAGTCATCCCCTGTCGGCATTTTCAGAGATGAATGAACAAAGGGGCGATCACTCTCACCATACAACATATCATCTTCTCTTTCAATATTTACTGCTGGTTGAAACCAACAGCAGCGTGCCAATGTGCTAAACAAGGCAGCATGGTGTCACTGAATGTAAACATCGTGTTGATTGTTAATCGAAAACAAAGGAGAGGACGTGTTTTAATTATTGAGCACTTGTTGTCCATTTTTTTTTTGTTTATTTTGACAAATAAGTTATGTTTAAACTAACTTTGTGGTTCACCATCTACATTTAATTGCCAATCTCTCAAAACAACCGGCACTGAAATTAACACTTTATGTGACAACTGTGACATTTGTGTGATTCAAGAGCACTGGCTTCTTGACCATGAAATTCCCATTCTGAGAACGCTGCACGATGATTTTACAGGGGAGGGAGTCTCCGCTGTCGACAGTGGTGAACGGGTTTTGATAGGCCGCCCTTACGGTAGGGTTGGAATATTACGGCGAAGAGCGCTGGGCAGTAGTGTTAGCTTTACCTCTTGTGACGACGATCGCATTGTCCGTTTAAAAGTTAACCTAGCTGACACGTGCATTTTAATTCTGTGTGTTTATCTGCCCGTTGATAATCATGAAAACTTAGATATGTTTTTGCATTACCTTGGTAAAATTCAGTCAATAATAGAGTTCGCGGATACGTGCAACATCTTCGTTACGGGTGACTGGAACGCAGATGTTATCCGCAACATCGAGCCCATGAAGGAGTTAAATAAGTTCTCTAACGAATATAGTCTTCATATATCCGATGTTGAGTATTTTGGCAATGAGTCGTATACTCATATGTATTTCAGTGCCGATCATTCTTCGGTGTCTTGGTTTGATCATTGTGTCACCACTTAGTCAGCTCGTGTGTCCATATCCGACATGTTGGTCGATTGCTCCTTCATGACATCCGATCACTTTCCGTTAATTTTTCATGTAATATGTCAGTCTCTACCCTACCTGAAGCCCAATGACTCATTCCAGCCCCATATTTCTGGGAACTGGGGTGGAGCCTCTGCAGACCAATTTCTTACATACCGTAGGGGAGCAGGCGAGCGTTTATCCTCCTCGATTTAACACAATTTCCAATTAACTGCCCTGATTGGGATTGTTCTAATGAGTGTCACCGATTCGCTGTAGATCTCCTATATGAACAAATAGTCCCAGCTCTTAATGCCAGTGCCGATTATGCCTTAAATAGACGTAAGGCCGAACCTCTGAAAATTGTCCCAGGCTGGTCGACTGAGCTGAAGGGATTACATTACTCAGCACGTTCATGCTATCTCGTGTGGAGAAAACACGATAGGCCGCGCACTGGTCCTGTTTTCGACCTTATGCATGATAGCAGAATCAAGTTTAAATATGCCCTTAAGATGGGCAGGTCGAACAAAGATACCCACACAGCCGACGCTATCGCACAAAGATTTCATAAAAAAGATTTTCGAAAATTTTGGAAATCAATATCCGGTGGAAATAAGAACAAAATAGCCGATACCATTGATGGTGTTTCTGGTAAGGATAATATTGCTAATACGTGGGGCGAACACTAGGAATTCTATTCCGAATGAACATAAATTTGAAATGCCCCCCCCCCCCCCCACCCCATTGAAAACTTTGATGAAACGTTAGGCCCGATATCGCAAACTGAAATAGAAGATATTATATTAACCCTTTACTTAACATGAAAAGCAGACGACACTTGCAAAAGAAATTTTTGAATAACTAATTTTTTCATTTTTTTGTCTCAAAAACATAGGTTATGACCCCTCAATGGAACGAGCTCGTTGCAACGAGGGGTAATAACCTACGTTTTTGAGACAAAAAATGAAAAAAATAATGAAAATTGACTGGCGATTTTTGAGAATAGCGCTGGCCGGTTTTGGCCGTTACGTTGGGTAAAGGGTTAAGCTTTGATTCCGTGAAAGCGGGCGGCCCAGACAACTTAACTGCAGAGCACCTGCAATTTAGTGACCCTTACATTCATTACTTACTTCAGGGGCTGGTAAAATCTATTATCTCACATGGTTATATCCCATCTAAGATAATAGAAGTTACCATTGTACCTATCGTTAAGAACAAAGCAGGGAACGTCACAGAAAATGACAACTACCGACCTATCGCTCAAGCAACAATAATGTCATAACTTATCGAGAATATTATCCTCGTTGTTCAGATTACCTGAAGACCACCTATAACCAGTTTGGTTTTAAATGCAACCACTCAACTGACAGTTGTATTTTTTGTCTTGAAAGAAGTCATTAGGTCATACATGAGCAACAGTTTCCCTTAATATGTCTGTTTTATTGATGCCAAAAAGGCACTTGATCGTGTTAACCATTCTGTATTACTTTGCAAATTGTTAGAGCTCAACGTACCCGTTATGATCGTTCAACCAGCGCTTCTCTATACGTAGGGGAAAGTCATTCCCCCATGTGTTCCATGTCAGTAATGGTGTGAGACAAGGGGGCTTACTCTCACCGTTTCTGTTTAACGTATACACAAAACATATGAGCGAATCGCTTAACACATCCCCTGTTGGCTGCTATGTAGGTAAAGTATTAGTCAACCACCTTTGCTATGCCGACGATATGTGTCTGCTATGCCCCAGAATTTGAGGTCTGCGAAAGCTTCTAGCAATCTGTGAGCGAGAAGCTGAGCAGATCGACATGTTTCACAACACCCAGAAAACGGTTTCCATGGCTTTTATTCCCAAAACTTTGCCCGTCTATGTAACCCCTCCGTCTTTTTGAATAATGAACCTCTAACATTTGTTAGCCGTTTCCAGTATCTCGGCCAAATTATGCAAAATGATTTAAGCGACGATGCTGATATTGAAAGGCAGTATCGCGCCTTGTGTGTGAAATCCAGTACGTTAATTAGAAAGTTTGGAAAATGCAGTCCAGATATAAAATCTTTTCTATTTGAAAAATTCATCTCCCCGTTATATTGAAATCACTTATGTGTGAAGGGTTTTAAGCACAATATGCGCCGTATAACTGTTTGTTATAACAATACCTATCATTTACTTATGAAATATGGCCGGTTCTGAAGTGCTAGAACAATGTTCGTCTCCAACTCTGTTCCTACTTTCCCGATACTTTGTCGCAAAGCAGTATACTGATTTCGAGAAAATGTCAACCAACTCGAGAATGCTTACACTCACACCATTTATTCTTCAGACTGAAGGTTTAAGTCTCAAACGTTTAAACATTGGAACGAAATTCAGTACCTACATATCCCCTGAAATTCCAGTACATGCACATCAATGATTGCTTCGGTAGCCCTATCTTATATTATTTTGTATATGCATTACTTGATAAATAGCCTAGAATCCTTTCTATATTTATATTCACTCTTTCTATGGACCTACATGTAGAGTGTGATATAAAGATATATTAATATTATTATATTATTATGTTATTAGAATCTTCATTCATTTGATATCTTCTTTGTGTGCATTCGAACTTCATTAAAACGATATATAACAAGGTCAATATGGATACAGTTTGTTTTTGGAATGGCGGTTAGGTAGTTACCACAGACAGAACAAATCAGGAGTTTGTCTTTCGAATAGGAAAAACTTATACAGCTGCGATAATTTATAATAATGTGATTTTACTTCATCATTTGTAATTTATTGTACACAATAAAAGAATACACTAACCTGTAATAAGTTTCCAGAAGGAACTGACTGCGAATGAATTATCCTTAACCCTTCACCTAACATGAAAAGCAGACGACACTAAGTCTTGTAAAAAAAATTTTTGAATATTTAATTTTTTTCATTTTTTGTCTCAAAAACATAGGTTATGACCCCTCATTGGTACGAGCTCGACGAGCTCGTTCCAATGAGGGGTCATAACCTATGTTTTTGAGACAAAAAATGAAAATTAATTGGCGATTTTTGAGAATAGCGCTGGCCGGTTTTGGCCGTTACTTTGGGTAAAGGCTTAAAGATTCATTATTCGAAGAAACCTTGATTCTCGTATAAATGTTCTTAAATTCTCACGTTTTTTTTTTGTTTTTTTTTTTTGCTCAAGTTCGCACCCACAAGTGAGATATGTCACGGGAAGTTACTGTAAGAACCCCAAGTTATAACGCTAAAGAAGTGGCGCGTGTTTTCGTGTGCAATATGGTTATAGTCGTAAATACTGCCCCCCGTTACAGATCAATGGTAGAAACAGACATTGTTTAAAAATCTGTACACTAAGTAAAAATATCATAATTTCAAACACCCAATTCCCCCATAACTAAAACTTGGAATTTAACCAATTTAATCTTGTATGACAGACCTCTCTACCCCTTTAAAAAGGTTTAAATTTAGCTAACTGTCTCGTTGCATTATTAGGGAAATTTAGATATTTCGGTATCGGCGTGTGGAGGTTATAAGGGATGGAGCAAATTTTAAGGGAATTATGGATGCCAAAATTGCATTCATAAACACATCTTATGCCGGCATCAAGCGTAGAAAATCGTTAACCTCGAATATGTGGTGGTATCATCTGGAACGAGGGACATCTACACGAAAGGAAAAACAGGTTATTACTGTTATGTCGTCTGTAATGCGAAATGTGACTACTGTATTTTTCCGCTTTTCTTTTGCGTATGTTTCGTGTACTTGGCAGTGGAGAATAAAGACTTGTTTATCTCCAAGACATTGTCATAGCTCTATCAGAGCCATGATGTAGACACAGTACCTTGGGTGACTGTGAGTACAGATATTTCATTAGCTCCTGAACAGCTATTAACTCACAGGCTCTAGCAGTACCAAGAGAGCAATAGAGCCCCAATTAAAATCTGTTTATATTGTGATCGATAACGGCGAACAGACGCATTGCAAGTCGTCGATTGAGTTCTAGAATGTTCATTGCCCCCCCCCCCCCCACCCCCCCATGGGACACAGAACATTCTAGCACTCAGGCGACGAAGTATTTAACATCAAACTGTCAACTGAGGTCTTTGACACCTCACTTTACATGTCCCTTCCATCTATTTCTATGTGTTAGATGTGCCTGTATAAATGATGTTGAAAACCTTGCCTTCCGCTGATTGAAGATAAGCTTCAATTTTTGTACACTCTACCGTACCTTTTACCACAGATCACGGCCTATATATATATTTATTATACGCTAAACGATGGATTATCGAAGAAATTGCGGAAAGATAGAAGATAAGAAATTAACTCAGGTTCGATTTTTTTACTCACTCTCTAAGGTACAGTTAATACTAGAAGGCCTGTCATGAACTGCGCGCTTATCGAGGATTAACTGTGCGTAGGAATTGCGCCCAATTGCCATATCCAATAACATCCAAAGCACGGCAGGTTCTCCGGGGTACTCATATCAAACACAGGTAATGTTTCTGCCAATGGACCTCCGGGTTACCCGGAGGTCCATTGGCTGAAGCATTGCTTTTGCACATGTCAAATGTACAGAATTTGATAGACTTACTATGGTCATAACGCGTAGATTAACACGCAAATTGACGTGCTATTTGTGCGCATTTCCTGACAGGACTTCTAGCTTTAACTGTACCTTCACCCAGATCACGGCCAATATATTCAGACATTTCTACTCTCATACAAATATCACGGTAAAGAAATGTTTGTAAAATGAAAATTGACGCGTCTCTGAAACTACCTTGCGCAACAACACTTCACAGAGAATGGAACTGGATGATAGATAATTAATCATCTTTAGCCATCATGTGAATATCTGGGGATCTGTATAAGATTCGAAGTCTTGTCTTGATGTAACATTCAGGGATGACGAGGGGAACTTCAGACCCAGAGTTGAATTGTGCTCTGCCGCTCATATGATAGACTCTATAGATTCACGGTTACTATTCTGACTTTTCACTGATCCTGACAATATTACCGTCAAGTTTCCTTCGGGTGATGCCTCATGGATATTGTTTTGGATAAGCCGAGTATTTGATGCAAGTCTCCGCATATGCACCAAATTGTCCTACTACATCTATTAACCAATCAACCAATGTTACCTATCACAGTTTCGTCAGGAGAAATTATAAGGTTCATTGGATTTTTAAGCCTCTGCGCACTTTCAAACAGTAAAGTTTCCACTTATTGCCACTAGGAATTCAATTAATTCAGACTTATTTGACACAGCTCGATACGTTCTGTCAGACAAGCTTCGATTGGTCAAATTCCTAGTTGCATTGTGGAAGAAATCACAGGATGAAATTTTGAAATGTTCACCTTATGTGCAGAAGATTCAAAAATGAACTTTACATTGTGTCGTTATAATAAACAATCAGCAAAGACAGGCTCTTTGCACACAATCCCTCTAGTCACTGTCCCTACCAATAATTATCCAATTTTCGGGTTGATGATGACACATTGTACCTACCTATCAAATGGGGGTGTAACATGGCTGTATCCTGCGCGGTGAGAGAACAGTCCTTGCATGCTAAAGATTCCTTCGTAGAATTCGAGAAGAGTGTGACCACGGAGTTGCCGCTACGGATGTCATCCCACAAAACCGCCCACCCCCCCCCCCCCCTACACACACACACATCCACATACACACACACACTAGGCCAAGGTAAGGCGTTGAAGTTGCATAACTGTCTCGCCAGTCCTTGTAATATTAAAAAAATTGATTATTTAATACTCAATATTTTCGTCTTTTGTGAAAACTTTCGTCATTGGGGCGACACGGAAATTATCTCAGAAATAGTCCGTCATTTGTGCGTTTATGTCAACAGCAAGGTTGTGTCAAATACATACCGACTATCGCAGTTTTCACATTGTATCATGGAGATTACAAATTAACTGTTTGTCACAACATAATATCTTCTCATCTGCATATAAACTGCTCGTTTATGACCATTTCACCTTTGGGTCTGCGTCCGCCGTTTGTTCTGAATCGAAATATAAATCACCCCTTAATAACATCAGGAATCTAAACAGGCGTGACGCCGATAAACAACAAATAAAATCTCGAACTTGTTCATCAATAGAGTTACTGAAGCTGAACCTTTGTTGAAAATTGATTTATATTAATCTACCGTTAATAATCGTTTTCTAAATGGATTTTATAGTTCTGATGTATATCAAAAAAGAATAAAGAGAATTGTTGGTGAACATCAATAAATGGATCCTCCCTTTTATCATGGGTACATTATTACCAGTAAACCATTACCACTTTGCGGGCCGGTCCTAGTACATTACTGGCGTTTTACTCTAACTTTCAATCTTGCGTAACGTTGGACAGATCACGTGACGAGTTGGGTCGTTAATGAGTTAGCATCTCAATAGCAGACTAACACGTAACATGACTGCGATTTGTTTGCAATAGTTCCCAGTAGTCCTCTCCGTTCGAAATTCGATTCTTTCCTTCTCCTACAGTACGTGTTCCTACTGCTGTTACACAACTTGTAAGTCTCCCAAACTCTTCATAGACCGGACGCCGGACAGACGATAGACAGGTGACTGTTTGCCTAATGTTTGTAATCAAACAGACGGCAGCTGTACAGTTAAAACTAGAAGTACTGTCACGAACTGTGCGCTTATCTAGGCTTATTTGCGCGTAGGAATTGCGCGCAATTGCCATATCGAATGGCTTCCAAAGCATGGCAGGTTCTCCTGGTTACTCATAGCAAACCCAGGCAATGTTTCTGTCAATGGACCTCCGTGTTACCATTGGCTGAAACATTGCTTGTGCACCGGTGATATACAGGTGACCGTTTGACTTAAGGCGAAAACAGACCGAATGCGTGCGTGTGAATTATCCACCGGGCGAATATTTTCGGAAGTGCGAATATTTCTAGTGCGTGCGAATTGTTAAGCCACATCGAATCCGGGCGAATAAATTCATACCACGTGAGCATTTGTGCCGTACGGCAGACAGTTTGTCGGCATGGACAAAGACAGACGTGACTCAGCTTCAGTAAAGAAATATAGTAGATGTGTTTGCTATATCGCTCCTGATGCCCACGAGAAACCGACATGAAGGTCAATATTGGGTGCACTCAATTTGCGAAAAGAGGAAAAGCCTAGAAGTATTTCATCGACTTGTCCAAGAGTTGAGGGGTGATCCCGAGAGATTCCGACAGTATTTACGGATGGATACCGTAGACTTTGATTTTATTTTTGATATTCTTGACGGAGCATACAGATATTCATATCTTTGCACCTCCTTTATCAGGTAACCTACAAAAATCACTCCCAACAAAAATCCCCCCATTCATTTTCACACAATGAGCAAAAATCCTCCTTATGTTTTTTCAGGTGAACAGAAATCCCTCCCACCATAATTTCTGGTGAACAAAAATCCCCCCACTCGCGTAATGTCTTAGCAGTATATTTTAAAGCCATACAAAAATCCCCCAAAGGAATTAACCATCGCAGTTTTCAGTTCCAGAGATTTCCGTTGATTATTAAAGGACACATTGTTTATACAGGTTCCCATTGTTTGCAGTTTATAGTGCGTGGAGAGTGGATTGTAACTAAATCACCCGCAGAGTGGGGTTATCAATGGTCCACTGGCTGAAACTTTGCTTGTGCTTGTTATGCTTTGCAACAAATTTGCAATTATTGCTTGGGTGGAATCTCCACTCTGCAGGTGATTTAGTGATAATACACTCTCCACGAACTGTATGTAATTCATGCAGTTTTTTAAAAAACATGTCAGCGGTATATAATCTACAGTTCCTACACCCAAATAATCACTTTCACTCGTAAGAGGAAAAACAGCGACTTTGAACTCAAACTATTTGATAAAATCCTCACAGAATGCATCGAGGCAAAATTCCTTTGTATAATCATTGACCAAAAATGACCTTCAATAAACACACCAGTAATATTGCCACAAAAGCTAAATCTCTTGAAAATGATTCGCGGCACCTGGGGAGCCAACTAGGCAGTCCTACTCAAACTATACAGAGCATTCGTACTCCCCGTACGAATGGGGCTCTGGTCCTCAGTGACATAAACAAATCCAACATGGGCAAACTCCAAAGAGTCCAGAACCACGAGCTTAGCGTTGCCCTCTGCGCCCCCTGGGATACCCCAATCAAACTACTCCACGAGTGGGCCGCCATTCCAACTGTAAAAGAACGCCTAACTATGCTAGCCGCCAAACACCGCGATCGCCTCAAGGACAGCAATCTAATATCAGAATTATACATCTGTGGCAGCTGACAAAAAACAAAAAATGCTATAAAATAATCAACTCGATCGAATACAACTACCCTGGGACTGGCGTGGTCGGGAGTGGGCCCGGACCGGCCGGGCGGACCTGAATCAAAATGGATTGAGGCCCGCTTGGCCCGGACGCTCCTGGCCCGCTCCCGATCAGGTCGGCCCTGAGGTCTATACTTAACCAAATGGCCCTAAATAATAGACACGCAACTAAGAAAAACCCACGATGGAAAAACGCAGAGATACGCTCCGGAAACAGCAATGACACTCTCGGGTGTGGCATACAAGGATTGAGGCAGCGCTCCTCTGTTCGCCCCCATAACCGACCCTCCAGTAAATAAACAGAAAACATCTCAGCGCGAAATCAGCAATAACACCCTCGGATGTGGCATACAAGGACTGTAGGCTGCTCTCCTGTAATCAACAAGGACCCTCTGCTGGCCCGACGGTGACCCCAGATAAGACCAGGCAGAGAAAAGGCATATACCGTGACAAGGTATAGTGACTAGACTGCCTACACTAAACGCCCACTGCTGGGCTAACACTTACTTCTTTTTCGTTTTTTTTTTCTCTTTTCCCCAATAACTGTTACGGAATTATTATAACCGCTATGGATATTTAATAATCGCCACGAATTCTGGTCATCCTTCACTCCACCTCCGGGTAGGCGAGCATTGGTCCTGCGTTCCTCTTCTTGCCCTTTTTGTTAACGACACTAGAGTGCATTCAGGCCCCGACCAAATAGGTTAATATGCAGGCCTGTCCCGGAACCAGGGTAGTTCGGGTCTTTCTTTGAGTGGTCCCCGAAAGGGGCCGTTGGTTATATACTTGTCGCGGTTTACTCCTGTGAAAGAGGCCTTCTGGCAGGAGCAAGCTCAACCTCTCCGACAATTGCTAGAGGCGGACTATACTTTCCAATGAAGGCCTCAGAATAAGTACTTCACAAGAGGCAGACTTTTACTTGCCCGAAAACACAGGCATATAACCCTCGGAGAGAGGTGGCACCTTTGTCGAGAGGACCCCCTCTCACACTGGTCCCCACAGGAGGGAGGATATCAACTCAATCAAGAACACCAAGAAGAACAGCAAAGTCTCCTCCCTCAGCATTTCCTCCTCTATCCTGTCATGGTCGGCATCTGTGGAAAACTTCAATTAACTACTAAAGAGAAGGGTCGAAAGGAGCTTGCGTTAAACCTTCCCTATGCGCCTTTGGCGCTCGAAACCATTGATTCGCAAAGGCATTGCATTTAAAAAATGGAGTTCATTGTGAGTAATAATACGATTTCTCCAAGACTTTGCTTTGAAGGTCATGTCTATACCAAAAACGTGAACATAAACCTACCATCCGCTGGGAGTGCTGCCACTTCCACAAATTAAATACATGAAGTTTTAAATTCTCTTTTCTATAATTAACCTTGTACTGCCTTCTAACCTTTTAGTTTAAGAGGCTGGGGCGGGGTGGACTGCTCTTAGAACAATCGGGGGGGGGGGGGTGGACTACCTTCAAAAACTGTCGGTGGGATTGTTGCTAAGTGCGTAAAAATTATTGGGGTAATTTTTGTAGGGAAAGGGGGGGGGGGGGGTAACCTTCATTCCCGTTATCAACTTTTCCATTTGGACCGCCATGATGATATGAGCCGCGTGGGTGCGCCAGAAAGTAGAACAAAATCCATTTCCGGTTCACCGCACGAGAAAACGCAATCAGTGTGGACACTCACTCCATGTGACATTGTTTTAATTATCAGTGGCAATTAATTCTTCCGTCGGTGCGAATTCGCATGAAAAAAAATCGCACGCTCGCGTTCGGTCTGTTTTCGCCTTTAGGTCTGACATCGTGCGGACCATAGCTTTAGATTGACTGTTGAACTAACTGTTGGTATACATATTGAAGGATGTTAAAATTGATGCTTGTGTCATGCGATTTCAAATGCACTATTCAGTTTTAGTCCACGTCCAGTTATTTGTTGTGTTTTACTAGTCGTAATGGCAAATGATAGAAACAACATGGACTTTGTCAGGCATTATGATTTATTATCAGCAATAATTAACAACCCCTCCATCTTATCAGATATCTCGGGTCGCTTATAAGCTGTTGGGCTGTTAATTATTTCTGTTGGGCCGTTAATACAACAATAACATGATTTTCAGGGCGTTACAGTTTATTAACGGCCCGGCTGGTTTGATGAACAGCCCATGGGTCTATTAGTCGAGGGCCGCTAATTGGCCCGAGGACTGTAAAATATACCAGAGGGCCGTTAATAAACCGTGAAGCCTGATATAAATTATGTTATTACTATTATTACCACACAGTTGGACATGTCGAAGGCCGCTAATTGGCCCGGGGATTGTAAAATATACCAGAGGGCCGTTAATAAACTGTGAAGCCTGATATAAATTATGTTATTACTATTATTACCACACAGTTGGACATGTGTTTTTAAGAAAGTAGTATATCAGGGATGAAACGCCCCCTATCATGGTGACGTCATGTCTCGTGACCCAGTGGCGCCACGTTGTGTTGCCATGGTAACCCGCGTGAGCGGCCATGTTGTGACGTCGTTATCATAGTGATATGTGGTGTTAGTGTGCATGCAGAGCGCGTGTTGCTAGGGTGACACGTGTTTCCGTCGTCCATTTTGGATACCGGAGGCCGCCATCTTGGTTTCTAGGGTAGCACGTGCTTAACATTAAAAATTATCACGAGAGAGAGAAAAAAAGAAACAAATTATTTAAGATGGAAAAAAGAAATAAATCTTCTGAAAGCAATAGGAAATGAAAAATCGAACTAGCTTCTTCTCTCAACGAAAAGTGTATAAAAAATACATTGCTAAGTAATGGAGATTGTGGATATAGTCATGGCTGAACTTCAAACCCAAAAAATGGAAGACCATAACAATTTCAAGGATATCACAGAGAGAACGATATACAAGAAATTGCAAACCTCTTTCTTCCCTGTAGAATGAGCTCGATCCATGGAAGGATATTTTAAATCGTTCGACATCGTGGGTTACAAGAAATTTATTCCCGCCAATTTTATGAAAGAGGCAAAATCTCACGTGATGAATTTATTCATCAGAAGTTAGGAAAGTGTAAATGACATTAAAGTGTGACATGGTAAGGATCGACGTGGAAACTGGTAAAGTCGCGAAAAGAAAAATATCTTACTTTAGGTCTAAGGAGGAGACCGTGACAGAAATTTCACCCATGCCCGATATTTTCGATAGAATGAAAGAAAAAATATTAGAATCTCTAGCTGTGTATCAACAGAGATTAGCAGTTGGACATTTGGCGGTTTTGAATCTAGATATTCACATTGACAAGTTCGATCTGCTGTGCACGTCGCCATGTATAAAATTGCCTTATTTCTTATATGTGAAAAAGGTCCAAATCAATGTGGAAAATAAAGAAAACAGTTAATGCTTCAAATGTGTGGTCACGTCCGCCGTGCATTCCACAGAAGGGAGAAATTCACAGAAAGTACTGAAATATAAGAGACTTAGTGTAGATTGACCAGGCGTAAAAGTTCCCATGCGCTTAGTAGCAACCGATAATTTCAAAAGTTGAATTCCCGCCATTGCTATAAACGTCTTAGGATATCGTCTCCTGAATGCTAGAGTGTCCCCATAGGGGGACATAGGACACTCCAACACACAGGCGACGATATAACAATTCGACTCGAAAGATATTTCCACTGGGAGTGAGTCAGCAAAAGAATCGGAACACAAAAATCAATTTAATGTTGATTTGGGAGGACGACTGTCAACATTATTGTTGAAAAAATAATTTGGCGGCATTGAGCGGCATTGAGCTTGGTGCGCCAAAAGGCACACCAGCTCTCAAAATCGCGAATATAGTCCTGCATGTGATATTTAATTAGGTTTCGGGACTTACTGGCCGTTCACGTGTCTTTGTCGGCTGAAAACTGCATAGTAGAACATAGTTTTTCCCCACTTTTTCTATGTCACTCACATTATATTATGAAAAGAAGCGGGCTAAGCACAGATCCCCGTGGTATTACTTCCTCTAATACATCGCGTTTAACCCTCTCCTTGATTTTTCGGTCAGTTAGAAATGATGATGATATAATCTTCATAATTTTAGTGGGTAATCCCATTTTCGCTAGTTTATATCTCATGCCATTGTGTCATACCGAGTCGAACGCTTTTTCTACATCCAAGAAAAGCGCTGTGCCTATTTCGTTTTGACTAAACGCTGTTTTCATATAATCGACCAGTCTATTCCCTCTTTCTGACCCCTACATGAATGAATGAATGAAGTATCAAAACTAGTCTTGTAAGAAAGAACATCATTGCATGCAAGAGAGACTTAGATGAATAAATGAATGAATTTAGTTATAGTATAGAATACAGAGACATGAACAATTACATGATATTGAAAAAGATGACTACAGTAAGGGAAGTGAGATAGCCAAATTGGCTGTCTTCCTGCCACTACCAATAAAACGTGAATTATCAAGATGACTGAGGTTACAAACGTGTGCATTCATTGTCGATTTGTCCAGTTACTGTGATTTCAGCAAAATGCGTGTAGTTATTGCTTTCTTAGAGTTCCCGTTTCGCACAAAACGCCCCACGGTTCTATAATTGCAATATAACCATTATTGGTATTAGAGTTAAGGAATCAGCTTCAAAATGGCACAAGTGAGGATATAACATTAACAAATAATTAACAGTTATTGCGACTCCTCCAAGCCACTGTCCATAAGGTCTGATAAATGGGTGCATATAGTACGGATGGGGATGAGTATGACCTCATTGTGGGGTTGATGAGATTTCAGGTTATTTAAAATATTTATGTATCAAACTATGTATTCTATCCGAACACATCTCTATCCTCCCTTAGAGGTGTTTGGGTCACATAGCAACCACTTGCACCATAGAAACCAATATGGTCGATGGCAATGTGTCACCCTAACACACTGACACCACGTAGCGCTATGGCACTGACCTCACAACATGGTCGTTCACGCGAGCTACCATGACAATCCAACATGATGTAACTGATCACGTAACGTCACTTCCACTTCCTCATCCATTATCACAACCAAAAGTGGCATTGCCTATCCCTTGCATTCTATTCACATTCATGCGTCAAACAGTGCTGCAACAAAGAGGGGTGGCTGATACGGAATCAGATCACGCACACACCGATCGCTAGTTTTCATTTTACATGTTATCTGTTTGATACATTATCATGACCATGCGCATGCTCTGTAGTTCGTATCAGATTTTCGGTCGGTGTTTACAATCGGATTGCAACGATCCCCGCCAGGGCTCGTTGCGATCCGATTGTAAACACGACATTGAATCTGATAGATTACAGGACATTTCTATGGCCATGAGAATACATTTGTCGAACAATTTCGTTACATAAAGCCCATTTCTTCCATTTTACAGTTTAAATTGGGTTGAAATCGGTCAAAATTTTGAATTTCAGGAATTATATTTTAATGCGTAATAACAATGCACATATGTGATAGTGCGGTGTTTACCGGAAATTGAACTTGTCTGATACGGAATCGGAACGGAGGGGGGGGGGGGGGCAATACAAAAGTTTGGCCGAGTAGTTTTGGGTGCAGATTAAGTTAATTGTTAGATAAAAAGCAATATCTGATGGAAAATCACCCCAATCTCTTTTATATTTCAGTTGCTGATCTGTGGCAATTGCACATGTGGGATTGCCTCCGCCGCTATCTGTTTAGAATCGAAATATGAGTCATGCTTTTGATAAATTGATGCTAAACCTCGAGTTACCATTGTCAGAAATCATGTACGAATGACGATAATAAACAATAAATAAAATCTCTAATTAGATCATTAACAGGCTCAACCTTTTCTGGAAATGGATCTGTTTTAATCTACCGTTAACAATCATTTTTAAATCGATTTTATTGGTCTGATATAAAACCCTACAAACGAATAATGATGGCTAATGGCTATTGAATTAATCTTTTTTCTCGTCAGCACATTTTGACTAATATTATATACACGAGCGTCAGAAACAAACTGCGATTAACCCGACAGCGTCAACAGGGGGTGGTATTCCGAGGGCTTTTCGTGCCAATATCTGGCGGACTTCGGTGACTTCGGTGACCTCAATAGTCACATTACTGAAGCCATTAGTTTGTGGTCGCCACGGTAATACGCGTGAGTGACATTGTTGAGGCGTCATTACCAGGTTGATACGTGTTGTCAACGCGCATAGGCAGCAAATACAATTAGAGTGACACGTTTTCCTTTGTCCATTGTCTGACGAAAGACGCCATCTTGCATCTCCATGGTAACATACGTTTGTTGTTGGGCCGATAAGCATTTACCATAGACAGGGAAATGTTCCTAGTGTGTCTTCCACTGAACCGGATTATTTTAGGCTCCCATTATTCCCCACCCTTAGTTTCTGGTACCCGATACTAATTCATATTCGGGCATTATGCGTCTTTTAACAATTTTCCTTTCTATGTTTGTAGATTCTACTTTGAGTGTAGAGCTATATACGAGCACGCTCACTTTGAACTGAGTACTCTGTAGTATAGTCATGCCGGTTAGTACCCATTTGGGTGTGCGTTTTAGTTCCGGGCACGTCCGTTACTACCCACCAGCTACCTAAGACCTTACACTATTATCATATCTGTCCCATGTTAGAGTAGCACACTGAAAATGTGTTTGTTTTTCGCCAGTTCTGTCTGCTCCAAACATTGTTCCACCAACTTCTGTTCGAAAACATGTGTCCTTTACTTGAGGTCCGAATCCACAAATCAAATCGTTCCATCAGGATAATACTACGAATTAGTTTACATCATACACCATAGTCACACCCAATAGCAGTCCATGGCGAGTTGTTTTCCCCCAGATAATTATAATGTGTGTCAGTTTGTTTGCCCGTATAAGGGACGAGCTCCATGAAAACATATTGCTATTGGTGCAACAATACTAGTAACCATATACAGCAACTACGGGCTACTTTATCATTGTGTTGTAGCAGAAATGCCAACATTATCTGTGCCACTACTGTGTTGGTCAAATACTACCAGTCTTCGCTATTACCAATGACTCAAAACATTAAAACTGGCTACAAGACCATTGTTCAAACTCTCTCTCTCTCTCTCTCTCTCTCTCTCTCTCTCTCTATCTATCTATCTCTCTCTCTCTCTCTCTCTCTCTCTCTCTCTCTCTCTCTGTCTCTCTCTCTCTCTCTCTCTCTCTCTCTCTCTATCTCTCTCTCTCTCTCTCCCTCTCTTTCTCCTCTATGCCCAAACATACTTTTGACCACCAATGTAATCAAACACTGCACTGGTAGCTGATACTACTACCGGTCCCGGTTTCCGCCATCATTTAATCTATGAGCAGCTTCCACAACTACGAACAGTACAAGTCTCTTCTGAGGAAAGTCTGACCAAGACTCTCTGCTTGTACTATTCCTCGATTCATCCGGGGAAAATACAATGCAGCGCCATAGCATGATACGTATTGCAGATAGGAGTTTCGAGGTCTCAAAATCCTCCATCCCATTCATTTTTTCCCAGTGGCTGTGGTAAAGACTAATTTGCCAAATGATATACCAGAAGACCCATAACGATGCATACAATGAGCACATTAAACACCTTTAATTTACGGTTTACGATTATTAGAGTTGGGGTGTTTTGATTTCTCAGATTCGGTTTCGGCTTCGGTTCGGTTTCAGGAAACAAACCTCGATTTCGGTTCGGTTTTTCAATAATAATACTTTATTTTTACGACATGAGCATTGTATACAAAATAAACATTTCTGAGTACAAAGTTTTAATAACAGAATTCTTTCTGCACATATCGTAGGGAGACGACATAGCCAGATTGGCTGTCTACCTGTCATCCCCCAAAGGAAAAACAAAACAAAACATATGTTCTTGCTTCAACACTGCGAATGGACTAAGGACCAGGAACACTGCTGCCCAGCGTCTGAGAACACTGCGGGTGATGTCGCTCACCCATAGACTTGGTGGTTCATCACGGTGGATTTATTTGAAGACGAGATAACCAGGTATTATCCAATAGTCTAATAGTCCGATGAGCTACTGATCAAACTGACTAATCAACCAACTACTGAAACAGCCAACCATTCTTTGAATTTATTAATTTAGTTACCCATTTGGTTTTAATTTTTTATTCAATTATTTATTGTGTGTTTAAGTCCCCTTCGCCATGTCCTACGATTAATACGTATAAAGTCTTAGATCTGCGCTTACACCTATATTATCCGAGCGCTAATAAAATAACACCCGGGCAAAACCAACATTGTCGGAAGAGTGCGACTCCTCACTCCAGTTGAACTGAATTGTCCAATATTCTTCTTGAGTTTGCCTCGTTGATAAAGGTGATAGTTAATGTGAAAAGGTGCGATCTATTTCATAGAATTACGTGCTTTGTGCTACTTCAATTTTGTTCATACACAGCAGTCTGGGCAATACGGATTATTACATTGAGTACTGTCAGCATACGGAGACAAAAGTTTTATTGTTAGATTCTTTTTAAACTTGATTCTATTATATAGATTTTGCAGATCCATGTCTAAATTGTTCCATATTTTAGGGAATGCAAATATCGGTAACTTATCTTAGCATTTTTTACGAGTTCTGTATACGCGCATTTGTCCCACTTGCCTCGTGTTCATACGAGATATATTTTCTAAAATACTAAAATAGTCATTAAATGACATTGGGAGATTGCCATGTTTCCAATCAAATATAAAAAGGCAAGTTTGTAATTTGAACAGGTCAGTAACTTTTAGAATCCTATCCTTTAGAAATAGTGGGTCAGTGTGCGAGTTATATTTTTTGTTATTTATAATTCGTATGGAACGTTTCTGCAATTTCAACAATTTATTAACTGCCCTCGAACTGCCCCATATATGAATGCCATATACCAGATGGCAGTGGACTATAGAATAATATAACGTTTTCAATGCCTGGTGTGGTAGTATTTTTTTTACCTTGTTCAAAGCATAATTTGCCCATCTTAACTTCGAACAAATTGTGGATATGTGCGCTTGGTATGTTAGGTTTTCCTCAATACTTATGCCTAAAAATTTCAAAGATTTCTCATCTTGATTTGACCCTACTCGTACAATTTTTTGGTCATTAATGAAGATATCTGGATACTTGCACCTTTTCTTACTAGGAGTGGGATCCAAAAGAATATATTTGGTTTTACGTGCATTTAGAACTAGCTGATTTGCTGAGCACCATTCATATAAGTTTTTCAATTCATTATTAAATCTAGTGCCCAGGAGATCAACATTAGAGTCTGAATCATAGACTGTTGTATCATCTGCAAATGATAACAGATTTAGTGATGTTGAAGAACAAATATCATTAATATATAGAAGAAATAGTGTAGGTCCGAGTATAGAACCCTGAGGAACACCACACTTTATTTCCATTACATCAGATTTTTGATCACCGTATTTAACATACTGAACCCTGTCCGACAGATAACTTTTGAACCAGTTGTTGCTGATGCCTCTAAAGCCATATTTATCTAGTTTGGTGAGCAGGATGTCGTGATTAATTGTATCAAATGCCTTAGAAAGATCCAGGAATATAGCTATTGTTTTATTATTACCTTCAGTATTATTTTCCCATCCTGTATGTTTCAGGAGTTGCATTATTGGGTGTATAGTAGAGTGATATTTTCTAAAACCATATTGGTGTTGGTATAACATGCCAAATTTATCAAGATAACTTGTGATTCTATTCGACATGAGTTTTTCTAATACTTTAGAAAAGACTGGTAGAACACTGATGGGCCTATAATTATTAAGTTTCTGGTCATCACCACTTTTAAAAATTGGAATTACCTTAGCAATTTTCATTCTATTTGGGACACTCCCATGTACGAACGAGTTGTTAATGATATGCGACAGCGGTACGGCCGTTATGTTAACTATTTTTTTGAGAAGGCTAGTCGTCATACCATCGCAATCATCACTATTTTTGGACTTCATTGAACTTGTGACATTTATTACCTCTTGTGGTGAAGTTGGAGTTATAAAAAAATTATGTGGAGAATTATTTTTCATGTATTCAAGAAAATGTTTTTGAGGTTTCTTTATTTGTTCACTCGTGCGCTCTCCAATATGGACGAAAAAGCTATTGAACTCTTGGGCTATTTCAGCAGGCTCCCTTATTTCCTTACCATCTTCGCTTACAAAAGAGTAACGTAATCCAGTCACTCGTTTTGTTTTGTGAATGGCTTCATTTAAGACTGTCCATGTTTTCCGCAGATTGGTTTTATTTTCTAATAAGATATTTTTATAATACATAGCTTTAGTTTGTCTTTTTATTTTATTGAATATTCTACAATAATTTTTGTAATTTGCAATATTCTGTTCTGTAGGACATTTTAGTTTTTTGTTATAAAATTTGGATTTAGTGTGTGATGAGATTGATAGCCCTTTGGTCATCCATGGGTTTTACTTGACTAAACCTTTTTTTAGTGGGATGCGTTTTATCGGAAAAGCATTTTCAAAGGCTGTGGAAATAATGGCTGAAAACGTGTCATAGGCTAAATTTGGACAGTCTGTCTCCAAGACGGTTGAAAAGTCTGTTTGAGACAAAATTGTTTTGAAGGTTGCTATGCTATCTGCATTTATCTTGCGCTTTTCGATGTATGACGTAAGTTCTTTAATCACGTTATGAGTTTCAACATAGAAAATTCCGAAGTGGTCAGAGACATCTGTAATGATTATACCAGAAAAACAGTTGGATGATAAGTTATTTGTGAAGATATGATCAATTAGTGTGGCTGAGTGACTAGTTACTGTCGTTGGTTTGGTGATAAAAGGTAAAAAACCCTGGCTGAACATAATATCTATGTAGTTATCCGTATTAGTGTGTACTCCTGATTTCAGAAGATCAATGTTGAAATCTCCCATGATATAGGATTTTTTATTTTCATGATTTATCATTTCCGTTAAGTCGGTTAGTTTTGACAGAAAGAAGTCAATATCTGCTTTCGGTGGTGTATTAGGTCTGTATATTACTCCTACTAATTTAATGGATTTCTTTAGTTTAATTTCAATGAAAAGGGATTCGAAGACATGTGAAATAAACACAGAAAGGTCTTCTCGTATTTGGAAATCTATGTGGTCTTTAATGAAAATTCCAACACCACCACGACCATTATCTCCATCGGGTCTTGTATTCTTAATAAGGGGGTGGTACCCGTTTATTGTGTATGATGAGTTGGGGGGAATTTGGAATATCTCTGTTAGTGCTATCACATCAAAAGTATTACAAGAGCCCTGTACCTCGTACAATAGATCATGTAAAGAATCCCAGTGGGCTTTGAGACTCTGACAGTTTAAATGAAATATTGAAAATCTTTCATAACCATTGTTAATTTTTGAGAAGACATCTTTTGGTGAGTAATATTTGCTTTCATTCTGAAATTCGAAGAGTGGGGAATCCTCACTAGCATTCGCGTTGTTTGTTCTCCGACTATATGTATACATAAAATCATATTCTTCCTTACTCTGGATCTCGTCAATCGATACGTTACCCGCCATCATTCCAGATAAAGCCACCAAGTCGTCCAGTGAACAAGTAATTCAATGAATATTCATCACGGATGGCACCTACCCGAGTGCCATCAGACGAAAGGTCGCAGGTAGTTTCTACTCGATATCTGAAGGTCCAATGCAGTGTTGTATGACTTGTTTTGGCGGAGAAACAACAGTAAAATAAAAATAATAATAACAAGAACGTATATACCGTTTCCATTGTTTATAAGTGGCTGACCTTGTGGATGAGGGCGGGGAATAACCTGCAGTAGATATTCTATCAATGTGGGATCACTCTCTTAGAAGATTGAGGATTCGAAAAATTAAAACCGAAATTTTTACCTCAACTGACTGTTCAAGTGGTTTTTGACAGAAAGAAGTTAATGTCTGCTTTCGGTGGTGAATTAGGTCTGTATATTACTCCCACAAAGTGGGAAATTCGGAGAGGTAGGTAGATATTTGTGTGGTTACCCCTCGGTGGAATGAGTGAGCTCATTCCACCGACGGGTCACAAGCTATGCCTCTGAGACAAAAGGTGAAAACATAATTTAATTTGAATGTCGATTTTTGAGAATAGGGCTGAGCGGTTCCGGCTGAGAAACACTTACAGAAAATGAGATCTTCAGGTTTTTATATATTTCTTTTCCTGGTGCTCCCGAGCAGATTCTAACAATATATTTCTTTTCCTGGTACTCCCGAGTAGGGTTTAACAGAAATTATTTTTGTATAACTAGATGTCCTCCATCTCCCGTCCCAAAGACACTGCCGCCGACCACACACTGGAGAAATCCAGGTGAGATCATTCCAATGATGGGTCACAGGCCATGCTTTTGAGACAAATGATGAAAACATAATATAATTTGAATGTCGATTTTTAAGAATTAGACTGGGTGATTTGCCGAGAAACATCTTCAGAAAATGGGAAGCAACAGTAATATAAAAATAACAAGAACGTATATACAATTTCGATTGTTTATAAGTGGCTGACCTTGTAGATGAAGGCGGTGGAGAACCTTCAGTAGATATTCTACCAATGTGGGATCACTCTCTTGGAAGATTCTGGATTCGAAAAATTAAAACCAGTTGACTGTTCAGGTTTCTCTTTTAACGACTGAGAATTTTCAAACAAGTTTTTGAATGACTAAAAGTCTTCATCTCCCGCCTCAGAAACACAGCCACCGACCACCCACCCTCTGGAACGAGCCCAGTGAGCCAATTTCAATGAGGGATCACAGACTAAGTCTATGGGACAAAAGATGGAAACACAATCAAGTTTAAATAGCGATTTCTGTAAATGAGGTTGATCGACTGAGTGAACTCATTCCACCGAGTGGTCACAAGCTATGCGTCTGAGACAAAAGGTGAAAAACATAATTTAATTTGAATGTCGATTTTTGAGAATAGGGCTGAGCGGTTCTGGCCGAGAATCACTTTCAGAAAATGAGATCTTCAGGTTTTTATATATTTCTTTTCCTGGTACTCCAGAGCAGATTCTAGCAAAAAAAATATATTTGATTAACTAAAATCCCCATCTCCCGCCCCCCAAAACACAGCCACCGACCACCCACCGGAAGGATCCGGGTGAGATCATTCCAATGAGGGGTCACAAGCTATGCTTCTGAGACAAAAGATCATAACATAATATAATTTGAATGTCTATTTTTAAGAATAAGACTGGGAAGTGGGAGTCTACACTTAGTCTGTGGGGGTCACTAGTTAGCTATGCTTAGGAGACAAATATTGAAAACAAAACAAAATTTGAGTAACAATAGTTTCTCTCTATGTGAGCAATGTATATAACACTCCTTAACTTGGAAAAACAAAACTAGTTTGTACGGCACCATTGAGCTCAGCCCAACTTCCAGTTTTACGGGTGGTGGAAGCCAGAGTAACGGGAGAGAACCACCTAGCAACGGTGAGCAACTGTCAGACTCCCCAACGTACTAACTCCACACAAGCAGGTTTAGCATTGGTTGAATTTAAGTGCACCATCGACGTGCGGTACGCCTTAGTACACAGCACCACCGTGACCCAATGTAGTCTTTCAAGATTAAGAGCCTTGTCCAAAGGACACAGCACAGTTACCCCAGGCGGGGATGTGAACCTTTTAGTTTGAGGGTCAATGCCGTAACTACTAAACCAGGGGTTCTTGGGGATCATTTATTAAGCACATTGAATCATGAAATAGAGTTAGAAATTAATAAAGTTCATATAATCTCTATAACCATTGTCACCTTTTCTCCCTTTTGACTCGTCCTTTGGACGAGTCAAACAGGGAGAAAATGAGACAATGAGAACATGACGTTACTGAATAGATTAAGAGTCCATAGCAGCTCTAGGGCCAGATCCCGACCAGCAAGATAGTTTGTGCTGTGCTGTGTTTTCAATGTCACCTTTTCTCCCTTGTTGACTTGTCCGGTGGACGGGTCAATACCATTACGTGTGCACTCCATACGAAAAAATTATCCAAAAATTGACTGAGCGTGTTATGTGTAATTGCATAATGTCAAACGTCCACTCACTAATCAGTGTTGATTGGACTGTATTGGGAAAAGATTCGCCAATTAACATATTAATTTCTGTTCACTAAATCCTTTTTTGTACCTGATACATTCATTGTGTTTGGGAATTTTGTACATCAAATACAATCTTTAAAGATGAAAATCGGTTCGGTAAATCCTGTTATTTTGTGTGATAAATTTGAGCCAAAAAATGAGAATTTCGCCAATCACGTGCAACAGTGTGGCTCTTCCGTCAATTGGATATACATCGCATTAATTATTCTGAAGTCATTGGAGACCGGCGAACAAACTCAGGGGGGAATCCAAATCATATATCAGCGAAAATTTTATTTTAATATGAAAACAAATCGAAAATCTCATGAATTAACGAACAGATTTTTTCAATTCCTATATGAAACCGCAGTACAGAGGTTTGGAAATGAAAGATATGGCATTTGTATCTGAATATTTTATTAAATGTAGGTTTTAGATATTTTCGGACTGAAAAATATAATTGCTGATCAGGGACAGTCTCTGAAAGATTTTTCTCGCGAAACATTAATTGGTTATGTAATCCTTCCCACGCGACCGCACTAAAACAGCTTTTCATACCCGGTCCTTTCTACACAAACGACGGGTTCCGGATAGACTAAAAGACCAATGTCCATATGAGCCACTTGATCAGTCCCCCCCCCCCGCCCCCCCCCCCCCCCCCCCCCACAGAGAGGATGATCGGCTTATGCACAAACACAGTAAGACCCATCCATTCGGTCGGAGTTTGCTGTGTCCTGCGGTCCGTTTTTCCGGTTTGTCGCAAAAAACGGAAGCGAACCGGACCCCCCCCCCTCAAAACGTCCGGCTCTACCTGATGCCATCACATCCTCCATTCAACAGATTAAAATTCATGAAAAAGGAGAAAAAAGTGCTGTGTTTTGGTGAATTCTATAATAAAAGCTATTTCACAATTAAATGATTGAGCAAATGAGATCTGATGATACCAATTAAATGTATAAACAAGTATTTGTGGCATGTTACTATATAATCTCCATTGTGACAGATTATTAAATATCATACAAATGTGTTAGATTAATTTTGATCGAATCGTGTTTGTCTGGTGACAGTGGTATGCCTTTTGTATTAATGAAGTAGAACTTCGATCCAATTGCCCTTGTGAGGGTTGGGTGGAAGGCCTTGTGTTATTCCGGGTTTAGAATAGACTTGGGAGGTTTGCAATCAGCATGTCACTGTTGATCTTGAAGTTCATCGCAAGGACTGAAATATAGGTTGAAATATTTTAGATCTGAAATTCACCCATCGACATAAATCATGGTGTCACTGGCTTACTTGTTTGATAAAGATGTAATGTAATTTTGAAAAAGTTCACTTTTTGTCAAAAACATTCTACCACCTTAATTCCAGGAGCGGTTATCCACCAGAACACCATAGACTGTACATTACAAATGTTCTGCCCCATTACTGTAAATGCAAATGCATAAAATTCGGCATGACCCATAATCAGTCAAAAATAGGCACCCAAACTTGCCAACATTCTCCATTTTGACCTTGAATCTCGGGATGTTCAATTGAAAGAACATTAATAATGGCCTAAATATTAGGAAAGTGATGCCTCATTCCCATAAATACAAAACATCGTATTGATTCAGCCTAAATGCCGTCAAAACCGGACTTTTGATTTTCTTTACTTCATTTGCTATTTGGTAGATAGGTCGAACATGCTTCGTCTGACTGAAACGCCATTTGTAACACAGGTAGAAACAAATTAGTTCCTCGTTATATTTTCACGCTCTGTGGGGTCACAATAAAGACACAAGAGGTTTTTATGGCCTTCCTTATTTCTCAGTATATCTCCTTGGCTAGATATCGCCCCCCTACCATTTCCAAGACAAACGTTGCATTAAATAGAAACGTTTTATACACACCCACTACATTACTGTGATCTCAAAAGCAGACAGAGAATTATGACCGGATCTCGACTGTGTCGAGATTCGGTTGAAATTCTCTGTCCGCTTTCCTTCGAATAACACTGGCGAAACTCACTTATTGAAAAAAGGCGTGGCTGAATATTGAATCTCAGATGCGCTTTTCGTTTGTTTTTCAAGATTTAGCCTTGATTTCGAAATATTCTGTTAATGGAATCTCGACCACTAGGTATCCCTGACTTATCGCGTCGTGACAATCGGCTTTTAATAAAGTTATCTCCCTTGTAATTATTGGATGAGCGAGCTCCCGTTTGTTACTTCTAACAAACGAAGACAACAGACAGCTCTCGGAACTGTCTGTTGTTTTTGTTTATTAAAAGTAACAAAACGAAACTTTATATTTATCACCAGCGAATCAGAAGCAATTGGATCATAGATATAGAGGATATCTAGTGTTTTTGAGTGGATACCGAAAATTATCTCATGAGTGACCGATACAAATGTTTACTTTTCGCGAGCGCTTCCACGAGTGAAAATGACCTTTTGTCTCGGTCACAAATGAGATAATTTTCGGTATCCACTCAAAAACACTAGATTTTCTTTTTATTATACGCTTTTTATAAGAATCTAATAATTCCACTCATTTCAACCATGAATTGATGCATGAAAGTAAACAGCGCATTGAATCATTGCAACGTGGAAGTGATTGGAATGATGCTCGGAACAGATAACGTCTTGCAATCTGATTCAACTGGTGGGTTTCTAGTCTAAACATGGCCTGAATGTCCGTAATGTAAGTGTTTGGTTTGGTACGTTCTTTGAAAGGACGTACCAAACCAAAAACTTATATTACGGACTTTCAGGCCATGTTTGGACTAGCGGGTTTCATGCATCAATTCAAGGTGAATACGTGTTGAATTACTGCTGGAAATGATCGGTATCCACTCAAAAACACTAGATTTACTTTTCATTAAACGTTTTTAGAAAAAAATTGATCATTTCAGTGATAATTTGACTCATATTCACCTTGAAGTGATGCTTTGAAAGCCGACATTTTGATTGATACCGTGAAAGTGAAAATTTCCATATCTTCACAGTGGGGGATACGATTTCTATCTTTCCGCAATTTCTTCGATAATATATCGTTCAGTGTATAATAAAACGTGACATTAAGAATATCAGTACCACACCTACCAACACGAAACAATGTCCTATATTGCTCTTTGTTTAGCGAATGCGTTTTTACAATAATTTGCAAGTTTTTATTCTTCTCGGGGAATAAATTACCAAATCTCACCTTCTAGAATGTTATATTGATGGAAAGGACAATGTACGTATTATATATCACGATGCATATACAGTACGTGGAGAGTGTATTATCACTAAATCACCCGCAGAGTGGAGATTCCACCCAAGCAATAATTGCAAATTTGTTGCAAAGCATAACCAGCACAGGCAAAGTTTCAGCCAATGGACCTCCGGGTTAAACCCGGAGGTCCATTGGCTGAAACATTGCTTGTGTTTTTTGTCGATATATACAAAATTTAAAAGTCATAGCTTGGGTGATAACTCCACTCCGCGGGTGACAATCCACTCTCCACGTACTGTACTATTCATACAATAAACAGAAAAAATGTTACAGAACATCAAAAGATGATGAAAGTGCCGTTTTCTAATTTTTAAATAGGTTTCATCAGAGAACAACAGTCAAACGTTCAAACTGATTGGGAACAAAATTATAAAAAAACAGCTTCTGTTTTTTTAAACTACTCCACAGAAAATGCCGGAAGTGGGTGAAAGGATGCGCACAGCGATAATACAACTTCGGTAACATTTCAAAATTTCGACTTTTATATCAAATGCCCATACGCTTATTGTTAAATTTACTGACAACTTAAAAAAAAAAAATTAAGGGGAGCTAACTTTCCGGTAAATCTCTTCCAATGAACATTGTCAGCCATGTATACTCTCCCAAAAAAAGAAAGTGTGCATGCTAAAAAATAACACTAAAAAAGATATATATCATTTTCATTCATGGAAATTTTATTCAATCACAGATGAATCAATTTGTGATCAACACGAGAAATGTCAATACGCTACGACGAATACTCTTGGTGTCATGGAGAGTCAAAGACACTAAGGGTCAAACACAAAAGTCACACACTCAATATCTGGCCTCCGTCTGCATCGACTACTGCTGTGCATCTACGCCTCATGGAAGCGAACAAGTTAGCATGGAAGTGTTGTGGGATGTTGTTCCATACTCTGATAAGCTGTCTTTGGAGTTCCACAAGCGTTGACGGTGCATGGGGAAGCCGGCGTAGCTGACGTTTCATTTCGTCCCATACGTGCTCAATGGGTGAGATATCGGGCGAATTTGCGGGCCAGGGAAGAACATCCACTTGTTGTTGCTGCAGATACTGTTGAACAACACGAGCTGCGTGGAGTCGGGCGTTGTCCTGCTGGAGAATGACGCCGGGGCCATGACGTTGCAGAAATGGGACAACAACAGGTGTAAGCACTTCATCACGACATCTGGCTGCATTGAGATTGCCATCAATAATGACCAGCTCAGTTCTGTTACGGGCACCCACACACCATGAGAGACCCTCCCCCATAACGGATTCGCTCCACGACACATGGATCTGCGTAGCGTTCGTTTCGACGTCTGTACACTCTCTGGCGGCCATCTGATGATGAAAGACGGAAACGACGACATTCATCTGTGAATAAAACACGTCGCCATCAGTGTAAGGGATGCCTGAGATGTTGTTTACACCACTGCAGTCGAGCACGACGATGACGTAACGTCACAATCGGACGAATTGCAGGTCTTCAAGGACGTAAGCCGTATTCTCTCAGCCGGTTGATTACTGTTTGAGGATGTATCCGTCTCAGGTTAGGGATGTTCTTGGCTGTCGTCGTTGCCGTTTGTTGCCGGTTCCGGAGATGGACGACAAGGATATACCGATCTTGTGCAGGGGTGGTAACTCGGGGTCTCCCGGAGCGGGGTCGGTCTCGAACGTCATCATGTTGTGCATGTCGATGGACTAGCCTGTCTACAGTGTTACGGTGGCAGTTCAAATGCTGGGCAACCTCTCTGTGTGTTCTGCCAGCTCTAATCACACCCAGGGCAAGGAGACGTTGATTCATTGTCAATCTTGGCATGGTAATGTGGAGTTTTAACAGCAGCGCAAGTTTGAATGTGAACGATAGGAAGGCCTTACTTTAGTGTTTAAATACCCAAGGATTCACACTGCTGCATGAAGTTTCAGACTCTCCGCGTGCAAAATATGCCTTTTCACAAACGTGCAGCACGTCATTTAACGTTAATGCAATTTTAACAGGGTAAGCTGTTTTTGTGTTCAATATAACTTATTCATGAACAGGTTAACACTCTTTACACCTACGAAATTATTTTTTTGGAGTTTGATCAATTTCTGCAGTGCACACTTTCTTTTTTGCGAGAAAATAAATGCGTCGCCTAACCGGCTCGCGATCTGACGGGAAAGAGAGTACTTTTGTGGAGACAGTTCTGCAACTCACCCATTATAGTTTGGGAGAATCTTCCAACATGTTAGTCAATGTGTCTCACAAATAAACAAGTACGTAGACAGCAGGATTAATATAAATAAGTATCGCGATCTTGTAAAATTGCAAGTTAAAGAAACAGAAAGACGCACTCACCGCTCTTCTTCCACTTCCTCCAATTTTGAGTAAGCACAGTGCTCTTTCCATTAGAAGGTACGACGGCCGACATAATGGTTTATTTTGAGTACAGCATTAGTAGTATATCATGTACCCGAACGGCCCCCATTGGCAGGATCTCATGCAGGATCTCATATGTGACGTCATAGTCACGTGACCTGGTGACGTCATGTTGTGTTGTCATGGTAACCCGCGTGAGCGGCCATCTTGTGACGGCATCTCCATAGTGATACGTGGTGTTAGTGCGCATGCTCAGCGCGTGTTGTTAGGGTGATACGAGCTTCCGTCGTCCATTTTGTATACAGGAGGCCGCCATCTTGGTTTCTATGGTAGCACGTGATTGCTATGTTACCTAAAGCCTACAATAGGACAGGGGTATGTTTTAGGGGTATGTTTAATTGAATCGGAGTATTTTCTGGAACGACTTCCCTGGATAATTACCACAAACAACCCGAAAATCCTTCCAAATCCCCAAAATCCACCCGAAATCACCGAAATTGACTTTATTTGATACGGATTTCCCATGTTATTGGTTTTATTGACTTAGCACGTAGTGCCATAGTCCTAAGGGGGTACAAAGGGGTGCGTTCGATTGGACAGGAGTAATGTTCTGGCTTAGAATTCTCCCAGATTCCCTTTTTTGGATCCCATGACGTGTTATTTCCCAATTAAGAATAGCACGTAGTGCTATAGGACAAATTTGCCCAGAATTCTCTGCTTCTATCTATATATGTAATAGATTTTCTCTACCTGGCCATGTTCCTTTGTCCTGGAGTATACTCCAGTAGCATAGAAGAGCCTATTAGTTGGAACAGTTTACCTTATTATTACTATATTTAGCTATTCTAGTCTATTCTTGTTAGTTCTGACCCTATTCCAAGTACTCTTGTTGTTTCATTTATCTAGATCATTTATATAACCAACCAATCAGATTGCTTGATTTCCCATAACCTGTATGCAGAGTTATCTCCCTTCTGTACAACAAAAGCCAATATCATTCCCAAAGCCAATATCATTCCCAAAGCCAATAAGCTATAGAGCAGTTACTGATAAGTCATTGCTCGAACGACTCGAAGCTCATCGAGCAAATGAGCCTTAGAGCAATTGCTCGATCGAGTGACTCGGCATATTGCTCGAATGACTCGAAGTCCGTCGAGCAAATGAGCTATCGAGTAATTGCTCGTTCGAGTGACTCCTCGAACGACTCTTCGACTCATTTCAGTATTTGAGGATACCTATGGCCCGGCATTGTATTATCTGAGGATACCTATCGAGGATACCTTTTATAGGATACTTATCTGAGGATACTATTACCTATATCACAAGGCATACCTATCCCAAATATCCCTTATAAGCTAAAGAGCAAGAGAGTAATTGCTCCATGAGCAATTGCTCGATCGACTCGAAGCTCATCGAGCAAATGAGCCTAAAGAGCAAGAGAGTAATTGCTCTATGAGCAATTGCTCGAACGACTCGAAGCTCATCGAGCAAATGAGCTACCGAGTAATTGCTCGTTCGAGTGACTCCTCGAACGACTCTTAGACTCATTTCAGAAAAAGGGGTGCCGAAGGCCATATGTTTTCCAAAAAGGGGTGCCGAAATTGGGGTGCCTTCTGGAGAATCCCTTTTTTGTCAAATGAGCTATCGAGTAATTGCTCGATCGAGTGACTCGACATGCTGCTCGAACGACTCGAATCCCATCGAGCAAATGAGCTAACGAGCAATTGCTCGTTCGAGTGACTCCTCGAACGACTCTTAGACTCATTTCAGAAAAAGGGATTCTATAGCCATAGCCGTTTTCGAAAAAGGGATTCTGTAAAATGGGATTCCTATTCGAGTCCGTAAAATTTGGATTCCGTGTTTTAACATCGACACTCGAGGGTATGGAAAGGGATTGATAACAACCAATTCAACAATGACTACAAGACTCTGAACAGATACGACCAGTCACTACAAAACAACGAAGTAAACAAAAGAAAGTGAAAGAATGTCAAACTAGTTGGATTGATCAAACTAGTTGGACAGACTGAACAGATCTGAATTATGAACAGATACAAGACACCTGTTCGAATGAAGTCGTAGTGAACAAAGATCCAACACAACTAAGATCGATGGGAACAGAACAAAGTGAACAAAGATCCAATGAAGTTATCGAAGTGAATTGACCATAACAAAGTTTTCAACTGAATGAACTATAACCCTTAAATATAACCCAATGTTAACCCCCTTAAATTGAACAAACCTGAATGAACCCTTTGAACTGAACAAAGTTTTCAACTGAATGAACTTTATGTAATTAAAACCCCTTTGAAGTCCGGAAAGTTTTTAACTATAACCTAAATGAAGGTAGTAACACCCTTGAACTGAATGAAGTATAACCCCTAACTATATCCCAGTGTTAACACCTTTGAACTGAACAAAGTTTAACTTAATAAATTTTAAACTTAATGAAAATATATATAATTAACACACATTAAACTGAATTCTTCCAATAGGGAAGGGGAATACCCTCGAGTGTCGATGTTAAAACACGGAATCCAAATTTTACGGACTCGAATAGGAATCCCATTTTACAGAATCCCTTTTTCGAAAACGGCTATGGCTATGGAATCCCTTTTTCTGAAATGAGTCTAAGAGTCGTTCGAGGAGTCACTCGAACGAGCAATTGCTCGTTAGCTCATTTGCTTGATGGGATTCGAGTCGTTCGAGCAGCATGTCGAATCACTCGATCGAGCAATTACTCGATAGTTCATTTGACAAAAAAGGGATTCTCCAGAAGGCACCCCAATTTCGGCACCCCTTTTTGGAAAACATATGGCCTTCGGCACCCCTTTTTTCTGAAATGAGTCTAAGAGTCGTTCGAGGAGTCACTCGAACGAGCAATTACTCGATAGCTCATTTGCTCGATGAGCTTCGAGTCGTTCGAGCAATTGCTCATAGAGCAATTGCTCTTAGGCTCATTTGCTTGATGAGCTTCGAGTCGATCGAGCAATTGCTCATGGAGCAATTACTCTCTTGCTCTTTAGCTTATAAGGGCTATTTGGGATAGGTATGCCTTGTGATATAGGTAATAGTATCCTCAGATAAGTATCCCATAAAAGGTATCCTTGATAGGTATCCTCAAATAATACAATGCCGGGCCACAGGTATCCTCAAATACTAAAATGAGTCGAAGAGTCGTTCGAGGAGTCACTCGAACGAGCAATTACTCGATAGCTCATTTGCTCGACGGACATCGAGTCATTCGAGCAATATGCCGAGTCACTCGATCGAGCAATTGCTCTAAGGCTCATTTGCTCGATGAGCTTCGAGTCGTTCGAGCAATGACTTATCAGTAACTGCTCTATAGCTTATTGGCTTTGGGAATGATATTGGCTTTGGGAATGATATTGGCTTTTGTTGTACAGAAGGGAGATAACTCTGCATACAGGTTATGGGAAATCAAGCAATCTGATTGGTTGGTTATATAAATGATCTAGATAAATGAAACAACAAGAGTACTTGGAATAGAGTCAGAACTAACAAGTATAGACTAGAATAGCTAAATATAGTAATAATAAGGTAAACTGTTCCAACTAATAGGCTCTTCTACGCTACTGGAGTATACTCCAGGACAAAGGAACATGGCCAGGTAGAGAAAATCTATTACATATAGAGATAGAAGCAGAGAATTCTGGGCAAATTTGTCCTATAGCACTACGTGCTATTCTTAATTGGGAAATAACACGTCATGGGATCCAAAAAAGGGAATCTGGGAGAATTCTAAGCCAGAACATTACTCCTGTTCAATCGAACGCACCCATTTGTACCCCTTTAGTACTATGGCACTACGTGCTAAGTCAATAAAACCAATAACATGGGAAATCCGTATCAAATAAAGTCAATTTCGGTGATTTCGGGTGGATTTTGGTGATTTGGAAGGATTGTCGGGTTGTTTGTGGTAATTATCCAGGGAAGTCGTTCCAGAAAATACTCCGATTCAATCGAACATACCCCTGTCCTATTGTAGGCTTTAGGTAACATAGCAATCACGTGCTACCATAGAAACCAAGATGGCGGCCTCCTGTATACAAAATGGACGACGGAAGCTCGTATCACCCTAACAACACGCGCTGCGCATGCGCACTAACACCACGTATCACTATGGAGATGACGTCACAAGATGGCCGCTCACGCGGGTTACCATGACAACATGACGTCACCAGGTCACGTGACTATGACGTCACATATGAGATCCTGCATGAGATCCTGCCAATGGGGGCCATTCGGGTACATGCACTACTACTAGCATTGTTATGAGTTGTGTACACGTTTGTGGTTTTAAACCATCTTGTCCCCGTCGCATGTAGCTCGCATTGTGAGCTACGACTCCAGTCTAATGCTCAATAAATGTGTAAAGATGGGAACGTAAATCAGCTGAGGCCAGTGAAGTAGTTCTTAGATGATTACTTGTTTTTAATTTAACCCGAGATAACCCCAAAATGAGTTCACTAGACATATTTATGAGTTTCGGAATCATAAAAAAGTGGAAATGTATCAATGAAACGTATGTATGGTAAACCTTATTCTCAGGGGTGGCGCCAGGGATTTCTCGACAGGGGGAGGGGGGGGGGGGTGCCGGCTGACCTCTCCGACAGGGGGGCTATAATATTTGACATCCCAAACGAAGGAAAATGAGTGAAAATTGGTAAATTGGAGAACCAAAATAGAAGCAAATTGAGTATGTTTGTTGATTATTTAACGTAAACATATTATAATAAGGTCGGGAAATATTTCATCTATAAAGCCAGTTTGACGAACGACATTAAGGAATTTCGTGAGAATCGCTAGAACCATATACCTCGTTCTTGATCGACAAAAGACGAGATATCTACATTCGATTGTCGGAAATTTCTCGTGAAGTCGGGTTTACGAGACTCTCCGACGGACTGACTAAAAATCTCCGACGGGGGGGGGGGGGGGATGGCCCTCTCCGACGGGAAAGGGGACTGTAGCGCCCCCTGACTCCTCCCTTGGCGCCACCACTGCTTATTCTGTATATTACTCTTTGTATTGACTCAGTCGGAATGATAAACATTGGCATGGGGTTTCCTTCGGCACCAACCGCCTAGCGAAACTATACTGTACCACGCACACCACTCGGTCTGTCGGTGGCCGAGTGGTGTGCGTGGTTCAGTATAGTTTCGCTAGGCGCCGAAGGAAACTCTCTCGGGGTGGGTTCGAACCCACGCCATGCCAATGTAAACAAAACCAGCGTCCTTTCTTAATTCTATGGCATCCGGGAAATTTGAAAAAGACAAGTGTCGCTGATTTTTTCTGAGGTGCAGTTCGTAGAATTAAGTACTTAGATGCAACTATCTGATGAGGATGAGGCTTTATATTCTGTGGATGTGTTTCATATTATTCTTGAAGAGAAATTATTTACATCTCATCAATATTGCTCTTTTACAAAGGGAGATAACTTTCCCAGGAGTCAATATCAAAGATATTGACTCCTGGGAAAGTTATCTCTCTTTGTAAATACTGCAGTCCAGCTGTAATCCAATTGCAATTGAACCTCTATAAGGTGTGAATGAAATCTTGATCGCCAGGGAGCAGTTTTCGGAAGCGGAGAAATCAGCTAAGAATGAACCGACCAGCGCTATACACAAAAATCGGCATTCAATTTTTTTTTATAATTTCAGGTTTTAATTTCTTTCATTTGGAAAATTATGTTTGTTGGGTTAAACGTTTGCGTTTCAGTTGTAGAACCATTTACATTCTTATGTACAAACAAAAAAATACATTTCATATCGTTGCTTCACACAGCTCTTCCTCCTGTGTTATTTGAAGCATGGGGATTTTAGGATTCGGAAAGTTCTCATTATGATTGGATAGGATTAAGGCGTTTGCACGCTCGATGCGATGTAAACATTGCGATACAGTAATGAATAACGATTTTACTTCTTAATTTGCAATTTCGCGAAAACGTTTTCCCTCTAATATTTTATTCACTATAGAACAAAAGCAAACATCAACTAAACTTTATCCAATGTTACATGTGGAATAGAACATCGATGAATTTAATTTGTTGCGTCACAAATTATATTCAGTGAGATTATATTTCAGTCTGATTGTGTGTTTGTATTTGTGTTCAACAGCGACGATCATTTAAGAGGCATGGTGTATCATGTACAGATAGCAAGATAGACATTTGATAGTTGTTATTGTAGCTCCACGTTCAGAACGCCAGTATCTCAGATGTGTGTATATGCCATTAGCCAATAGAGTGCACATTTTTTGTGTGAGTGGGGAGGGGGGGGAGATTGGTTGGAAGTTGTGCATATGTCTTAATATTGTTACAATATATCGGAGACTCTGTAGGCACTCGCCCATAATTGTATTAATACAAACTAAATAATTTCTCGTACCCATTATTAAATTGTCCATTGGATAGGGACAGTCTTGTAAAACATCTCATCTTTTTTGCTCTTTGTCAAGCTTTCGGCCTCTTGGACTTCTTAAAGGACCGTTGATTAATTTTCAAACTAAATCTCCGACTTATACGAAACAACACTCAACATTCAATGTTGTTCAATGCATTGCGGCGACGCAGTTTGGAAATTTACCAAGGGTCCTAAGAGCCGAAAGCTTGACAAAGAGCAATATTGATGAGATGTAAATAATTTCTCTTCAAGAATAATATGAAGCACACCCACAGAATGCAAAGCCTCATCCTCAACTTTTATCGTCAAAGATATAGACTCCTGGGAAAGTTATCTCCCCTTGTAAATACTGAAATCCATCTGTTATCCAATTGCAATTGAAAGGTGTGAATGAAATCTTGATCGCCAGGGAGTAGTTGTCGGAAGCGGAGAAATCAGCTGAGAATGAACCGACCAGCGCTATACACAAAAATCGGATTTCAATTTTTTTTTAAATTTTCATTTTTGGCTTCCAAAACATAGGTTGTGACCCCTCAATGGAACGAGCGCGTTTTTTGTTATACTAGGATTTTTTTTACTGGTTGACCAGAAATTAATTAAGACGCTTAGGAGTTATCGCACATTTTTGTCTGTACTCACACGGAAACCTATCTGATATTGTAGACTGCAGTTTTAACTGTTTTTACTACAATAAAATTTTTCTTGGTTTTAACATCAAATTCGAAAGAAAATGAGCAAATGTCAGCTTGCAAATTGTTATATGGTTAGATAGGGCAAAATCTATGTAATATGCCGGTATGTGCAAAACGTTGCTAATATGAAGCAAAAACAAAATATTAACCGCAAAAAGTTGACGAAAATGCAATTTTCTATCATTATACATGGAATTGTGCAGGAAATAACAGTAGCATTTTTTTTAAATCAACGTGGGAAAAAAAATGGTCGAATGAAATCGTTAGATAATATCACCAACTGAGAGCATATATACTGTTTTTAAAGGATTGATGCGCACAGCGAATATAACTTTTATAGGTATTATATAATTTTGAAAAATATAAAAATTCTCCATTCAATTAGTGTTAATTTTTGCCAGCCAATTCTCAGCAATCAGGGGAGATAACATTTTCGTAAGTCGATGTGAGTGACGAGAAAAGTTGACCATGTCACTTTGCACTACCCTCTTTTCAGAGTGAAGGCCAAGTATGGGTTTCCAGCACTCAACCAGTTAAACATCATTTTCACTTCCGTGTTCAGAGGTTTTTCGACTGTTATTATCTTTTTTAATTGCCTGTTTTCAATAGTTTCCGATGTGTTATGTAATGAAAACCAAACAACACTGGTGTAATTTCCTCTAACGATAAACGGAAGCTAACTAGACGTATATTGCATAGAAATAAGTTTGTTTTGTTCGGGTATCACGCAGAGAAGACGTGCGTGTTACGGTAGACCGAACGATCAAACACTGTTGTTACTTCCGCACGATGTTCCATTGTTGCCACTTTCTTTTCCTATTGCGTGTTCAGATATAATTCGTTATTGATGTGTTCCCTTATTCAAAGACAATGATAATGTCCTTGTATTTTCCGAAGATAAAATCCAAGCGAATGAAAGTTCAGAAAAATGGATCTGGAGCATCCGAGTGCTTCAAACAGGGGCGCACTTGCACCATCGGCAAACACGAATGAAACTTTATTGTTACTTCCGCGCTGAACTTCCGTTATTACTTCCTCTGTTTCTCCTCATCTGCTTTGATATAGATCGTTATTGTTCTGTAACGGTGAGCTGAAAGTGTATTCCGGCATTTTTACATACAAATTGATGTGGATGAACTTATTATAACATGCAAATGACAATTTAATAGGCTTAGTAAGTTCAGAATAATTAGTTTGAGTTAACTCACAGGGTTTTCTAGTTTCATTCTTTTTCTTGTGAAAATCATTTATCGCTGGTGTTTGTTAAGTGTATATACATGAGAGCTATTGGTGTGTGCAGGGGTGTTAATTTTAGGTATTACATTCTTTCGGTCGCATGATACATATTTCCCATCTTTGCAGTTAAGCCATACAAGGGTGAAAATACTTTACAAATATTTCAGTACATTTTGCCCTCAAGATTAAAAAATATAGTTTTGATGCTACCATCCAGAACTTGTTGGCGAAATACGGCTTTCTTTCTGTGTTGCAAGGGCACGGAAGCGTCAAACTTCAGTTTTCCCTTCTGTTTCGATGTCGATATCCAGTGTTTTCTTTAATGAGTCGTGTTTATTTGTGTGAGTGGAAAATTAAGAACAGAACGACAAGAACATAACAAAGAATATGCCTACGCGTAAGCTTGTTAACGCGACTGAATGAGTTGCTGAAGTTTAATGTTGCCCACTTTGAGAGATACCCTGTTGTAAATGACAGTGTGACTTCTCTTTCGTTACGAGGCTCGTCCCGACTCCCTTTGTAGATTTAGTATGGTCGATTCTGATCCACAAGAACGTAATCCACAAGAACACCACTTAACAATTAGGCTGCATCTGTCTTTCACATTAACCATACTAGAATATGCTAGTCCGGTATGGGTTTGCGCGCCTTTATACCTACTGGAACGTGTAGATAAGATACAATATGACGCCGCTCGTATTATTTCAGAAGCAACACGTTCCAACTCTGAACGAACGGTAGCTGCTGGAATTGGGATGGCATTCATTAGAAGAGAGACGGCATATCCACAAAATGTACTTATTCCACAAGATTGTAAAAGCCCAGGCATCCGATTACTTGCAGGATCACCTACCTCCACGATTTTGCGATATATTGACCTTTAACTTACAGTACGTGGAGAGTGTATTATCATTAAATCACCCGCAGAGTGGAGATTCCACCCGAGCAATAATTGCAAATTTGTTGCAAAGCATAAACATCACAAGCAAAGTTCCAGCCAATGGACCTCCGGGTTAACAGGGAGGTCCATTGGTTGAAACTTTGCTTGTGTTTTTTGTCCATATGTACAGCATTTGAAAGTGATACTTTGGGTGATACTCCACTCCGCGGGTGTTTTAGTTACAATCCACTCTCCACGTACTGTACGTAATGCGTCCGATGTTGCCCCATATCACCTCAGGGCCATGCTGTTGAAACGCTCATTATTTCGTTTAGGTGTTGGTCACTAGAATGACTTGACGTCAAGGCAATAAGTTCAACGCAAGTCTCTAAAGCATGCATTTCCCAACTGAAAACGAAAGTTCCGACGCATTTCAATTTCGGAAAACACAATCTGAATATCCCGCACTGTAGATTACGTAATGGTTGTTGTGATCCTAACTTTGACAAATATTCTAATCATATCAGTGACTCACCGTACTGTAGATTTGCAAACTTTGAAGAAGATGCCAGTCACTTTTTCTGACTTGTAATCTCCATGAGATCTCGAGACTCCAATTGATGCCAGGTCTAGATAAATACAACATAACTTATGTCGTCCAATTACGTTTTGGAATAACATTGTTGTCAAATGAAGAAAATGAAAAGATATTGAAAGTTGCGCAAACATATATTCAAGACACCCAACATTTCTCTTTATCCTAGATCTGAACTGAAGCATAAACCCATTAGATTGAATGGTCACACAAAGAAGAATGTACAAATCATGGTTATCATCATTGTCCACGGTTGCTTTTCTTCTCTCTTGGGACATGGAGTTTATGATCTACTCGTTGAAGAAATACTTCTAACTCAACACGGCTTTACATCACAATGAACCTCCCTACGTCTGACGACAAGTATATCAAAACTTATTTTTTTATAAACTGATCAGTTATGAAATAAGTGTATCTCCTCACAAAGTAAGGTGGGGAGATTACTCATGAGTTATCACCAATCCATCTTTTCTCTCTCCCTCACTCCTTTGCATTACCCCCTCCCCCTCTTCGTTTTTCACTCTCTTTCTCTTGCTTTCCATTTTTGTTATTTTTGTAAAACTACCATTTCAATTTGTTATTTAATATTTGGTTTGCCATGTAATATGTGTAGTTCAAATTTATAGGAGAGGGGGGTAAACTTAGTGTTTAGCAAGTAAAATATGCTTAATAAACTAATTTTATAAGGATAGAGATCAAAAGAGATGACAAGTTTACACAAAGTTTATACAAACAAATACTTACATTATCACTTCCATCTCCTTTCAACCATCAAAGTTATTAACCTTTTACCTAACTTGAAAAGCAGACGACACTTGCAAACAAAATTCTTGAATAACTATCTCTTTCGTTTTTTGTCTAAAAAACTAGGTTATGACCCCATCTCTTGAACGAGCGCGAAGGGCTCGTTCCAAAGAGGGGTCATAACCTATGTTTTTGAGACAAGAAATTAAAAAAAATAATGAAAATTAATAATGATTTTTGCGAATAGCGCTGGCCGGTTTTGGCCATTACCCTGGGTACAAATAGGTTACGGGAACATCAAAGTGGATTTGTATATCACAAATCCACTTCGATGTTTCAAATATTAGAAATATGGCCATGGCCAAAATAATTGTAGAGGATGTTTTAAATGTGGTAAATGAACACTCAGGACTATGTACGGATACTATCAAGTGTTGTAATTGCCATGGCAACCATGTAGCTGCATCAAAGGATTTTTCTGTTTGGAAGAAAGAAAACGAAAAAATTCAAAATGAAAGTGTCAATGACACTGTAGCTCAATTTGTGTAAGACATGTACATGTACAGTATGTGACCCAGCAATGACAAACATTTTGTAATAACCTGATAACAAAGGTACATATAAAGTATTGTAACGGTCTGTACATGTACATAAATGCTGACTGTAGCCTGTAACAAATGTATAAGTAAAGTATTCGAAAAGTGGGCGACAGTTAGATGCTAAACTAGAAAAGAAATCTTTGAGTCCCAGAGTGGGTCTGACTGAACCCAAAAATATTTGTTCTCATAGCACAGTGATAACAAATGCACCCAAAAACATTCGTTCCTGTCCCAAGTTGATAACAAAGGTACCCAACAAGTTTCCTGAAGATCGGTTCATAAATACAGACTCTAGCCCGAGCCGTATTGACATGTGCACTTACTGTGTATAAGTAGAACTGAATAAATCAAAGTTCATCTAATTTGCATAATTTCTGCACGAGAAAAAAAACCGTATTATATGTGATGCACTCCATGTTACTAAACAATCATACAAACATTTATTCAAATCAGAACTTTCATACAGAAGTTCTGTACTAAAAACTGATTGCACTAATTTTGGTACAAAATGGCTGCTGGCGGCCATCTTCAATTTCGGACCGCACCAAAAACACTCGTTCTCGTCCCACGGTGATAACCAAGGTACCCAAGAAGTTTCGTAAAGATCGATTCATAAATACGGCCTCTAGCCTGAGCCGTACAGAATTTATGTACAAAAAACTGATTGGACCTAATTTCGGCACAAAAGGGGCACTGGCAGCTATCTTGAATTTTGAACCGCACCAAGAAACACTCGTTCTCGTGACAAGATGATAACAAAGGTACCCAAGAAATTTCGTGAAGATCGGTTCATAAATACAGCCCCAAGCCCGAGCCGTATTGACATGTGTACTTACTGTGTGTAAGTAGCACTGAATAAAGATAAAATCATCTTATTTGCATAATTTCTGCACGAGAAAAAAACCCGTATTATATGTGATGTATTCCATGTTACTCAACATTCATACAAACATTTATTCAAATCAGAACTTTCACACAGAAGTTTTGTACAAAAAACTGATTGCACTAACTAAAGTACAAAATGGCTGCTGGTGGCCATCTTGAATTTCGGACCGCACCCAAAACCACTCGTTCTCGTCCCACGGTGAAAACAAAGGTGCTCAAGAAGTTTCGGAAAGATCGATTCAACAATACGGCCTTTAGCCCGAGCTGTATTAAATTGTTGACGGACAGACGGACGACGGGCCATGGCATAACCTCAAATTTGACTTACGTCAAAGTTGAGCTAAAACTCAAATGTGAAAACAAGTCTGTTTCAAAGAGATCAGAGAAAAGAAATAGTAACATCATTACCTGGCATGAGAACATCATTACCAAAATGTCCAAAAAACAAATTATCACAAACATTGCCAACAAGGTCAGTAGAATGCCAAACCCAATACACTTGAATTATTTTGGGCTATCAGGATATGTTATTAATTTGCCTTGTTGCAATTTATGGGAGAGTGCCTATAGGCACTCTCCCATAAATCGCAACAAGGCAAATTAAATAGGACTATATAATTTCACTCTTAGCATAATTAGAAGCACATTAACAGAATAATGTCCCAGTAAGTTGCTGTATATGAATGCCCAAGTGAAGCCAAATTTGGACCTTCAGCACTCTACCGGAAAACCAACACTATTATAAGGAGACAAGTTATCACCAATGACTAGTCGAAGTCGACTTGACTTTTGGGTATTGACTAGTCGACTTTGGAATTCAATAGTCGTTTGAGCACTAAACTGAATATCCCGCTCTGTGGATTGCGTAATGGGTGTAGTGATCTTAACTTTGACAAATATTCCGACCATATCAGTGACTCACCTTACTGTAGATTTGCAAATCTGAAGAAGATGCTAGTCACTTTTTCTGACTTGTAATCTCCATGAGGTCTTGAGTCTCAAATTAATGCCAGCTCTAGATAAATACAACATAACTCATGTCGACCAACTACTGTTTGGAATAACATTGTTGTCAAATGAAGAAAATGAAAAAATATTCAAAGCTGTGCAAAAATATATTCGAGTAGAATGCCAAACTCAATACACTTGAACCACAGGAACAATTCTACTTTTAGTACAATCTTTTATAACAGCACAAACCAAACCACAATACACTCAAACAAATTTAACAACATAACCAGTAGAGACAATAATAAAATTCAGATAAATACAAGAACAAACAAAAGAAATACCTAAATCTGAACATAAAAGAACAAAACCCTAAGTATGAAAAGGATAATAATGCAGACAAACCACAACCTGATCCAGAATATGTATCTTAAAATCTGAGTCAGAATCAGAGACGGCAACAAGAATAGGACCACAAGAAAAAAGAAAAGGAAAAACAAAAACTGGAGTCAGACAGAATACCAAAACGCCTTCAAAATGACAAGCAACGTGTTTGCAGGAATTGAAGACAAGTCAGTCGATGAGTGCAGCAATGATACGTTCTCGACCAAGCTACACCTACATTCTTCTCAGCATAGGTCCCCATGTAGACATTAACCGAAGAGAAATGCAGAGGAATTTCTAAAATACGTCCAACATCTAAATCACCACCAAAACATGGATCATCTAAATCACCACGCACACATGGATCATCTAAATCACTACCCGAACATGCATCATCTAAATCGCCACCCAAACATAGATCATCTAATCACCACCCAAACATGGATCATCTAAATCACCACCCAATCGTGGATCATTTAAATCACCACACAAACGTGGATCACCTAAATCACCACACAAACGTGGATCATCTAAATCACCACCCAAACATGGATCATCTAAATCACCACACAAACATGGATCATCTAAATCACCACACAAACATAGATCATCTAAATCACCACACAAACATAGATCATCTAAATCACCACACAAACATGGATCATCTAAATCACCACCCAAACATAGATCATCTAAATCACCACCCAAACATAGATCATCTAAATCACCACCCAAACATAGATCATCTAAATCACCACCCAAACATGGATCATCTAAATCACCACCCAAACATAGATCATCTAAATCACCACACAAACATGAATCATCTAAATCACCACCCAAACATAGATCATCTAAATCACCACACAAATATAGATCATCTAAATCACCACCCAAACATGGATCATCTAAATCACCACCCAAACATAGATCATCTAAATCACCACACAAACATGGATCATCTAAATCACCACCCAAACATGGATCATCTAAATCACCACCCAAACATGGATCATCTAAATCACCACACAAACATGGATCATCTAAATCACCACACAAACATGGATCATCTAAATCACCACCCAAACATGGATCATCTAAATCACCACACAAACATGGATCATCTAAATCACCACACAAACATGGATCATCTAAATCACCACACAAACATGGATCATCTAAATCACCACCCAAACATAGATCATCTAAATCAAAACCCAGGGAGCGCGGTGGCTCAGTAGGTAGAGGTGCAGGCTACAAGCCGAGAGATCCTCGGTTCGAATCCCACCTGCGGCAACCGCGTTGTGTCCTTGGGCAAGACACTTCACCTCCATTGCC
The DNA here is from genome assembly GCA_031216915.1 of Pictodentalium vernedei. Classification (NCBI taxonomy): domain Eukaryota; kingdom Metazoa; phylum Mollusca; class Scaphopoda; order Dentaliida; family Dentaliidae; genus Pictodentalium; species Pictodentalium vernedei. The sequence continues at coordinate 48,089,735 of CM062289.1, forward strand.
CACGTGGGACTTCACCTCCATTGCCCACGTGGGAGTACGGTGGCGCTGTGTACTAAGGCGTACTGCACGTCGATGGTGTACTTGTTTTCAACCAATGCTAACCCTGCTTGTGTGAAGTTAGTATGTTGGGGAGCTGACAGTTGCTCGCCGTTGCTCGGTGGTTCTCTCCGGGTACTCCGGCTTCCTCCACCCGTAAAACTGTCATGGCCATGATTAGCCATTGTGCAGAAATATGTGACCTTAAAAACACCAATAAAGAAATAAATAAATAAATCAAAACCCAAACCCAAACATGCATCATCTAAATCACCACCCAAACATAGATCATCTAATCACCACCCAAACATGCATCATCTAATCACCACACAAACATGGATCATCTAAATCACCACACAAACATAGATTATCTAATTACCACCCAAACATGGATAATCTAAATCACCACCCAAACATGCATCATCTAAATCACCACCCAAACATAGATCATCTAAATCACCACCCAAACATAGATCATCTAATCACCACCCAAACATGCATCATCTAATCACCACACAAACATGGATCATCTAAATCACCACACAAACATAGATCATCTAATCACCACCCAAGCATGGATAATCTAAATCACCACCCAAACATGGATCATCTAAATCACCACCCAAACATAGATCATCGAATCACCACCCAAACATGCATCATCTAATCACCACACAAACATGCATCATCTAAATCACCACCCAAACATAGATCATCTAATCACCACCCAAACATGGATAATCTAAATCACCACCCAAACATGCATCATCTAATCACCACCCAAACATGGATAATCTAAATCACCACCCAAACATGCATCATTTAATCACCACCCAAACATGCATCATCTAATCACCACCCAAACATGGATCATCTAAATCACCACCCAAACATGGATCATCTAAATCACCACCCAAACATAGATCATCTAAATCACCACCCAAACATAGATCATCTAAATCACCACCCAAACATAGATCATCTAAATCACCACCCAAACATGGATCATCTAAATCACCACCCAAACATAGATCATCAAAATCACCACACAAACATAGATCATCTAAATCACCACACAAACATGGATCATCTAAATCACCACCCAAACATAGATCATCTAAATCACCACACAAACATAGATCATCTAAATCACCACACAAACATGGATCATCTAAATCACCACACAAACATGGATCATCTAAATCACCACCCAAACATAGATCATCTAAATCACCACACAAACATGGAACATCTAAATCACCACCCAAACATAGATCATCTAAATCACCACCCAAACATAGATCATCTAATCACCACACAAACATGGATCACAACACTAATAATATAATACACTGGAATTGTCGAGGTTTTAGGGCAAATGTGTTAGCAGCACCAAATAAAATGTACAATGCGCACGAGGCAGAATTTATTAACAGGAAAATTTTATTTTACCAATTTTAGCTTTTCTAAGCTTGAGGAGAGCTAATCGCTCCCCTAAGCCATTCAGTGAGAGCGATGTTTAGCTCTCCTTCATTTTTAAGAATGCCAGGACTGACATTTCAACGAATTGGACCTTCTAACCCCAAAATATAAACCTGCTGCTTTCTGCCTGCAGGAAACATTCCTAAAGAAACCAAACAATCAAGACCATTCTGTTTTGAGGCGTTGACCTCGTATAACGCCTGGGCAGATAAAAATGATCTTCGTGTTCGAGGAACGTCTGTCTTGGTTAGAAACAACACCATTCACTGTACTGGACCTTTCAATTAAATGTACAGGTTGTAGCTATGCGCCTAAATTTAGCCAAGACGGTAACGTTATGTTCCATTTACGTATACCAAATAAAACCCCTGCGGCAGATTGATCTTGAACAACTGATTCACCAGATCCCAACTCCATATATTCTGTTGGATGATTTTAATTCTCATAGCCCTCTTTGGAGTGTTTCCTTCAACAAAGAAGATATAAAAGGAAAAACAACTGAAGAGCTTGGTTCAAAATATGACGTGTGCTTGTTTAATGATGGTTCAGACACTTATTTGCATTCCACATCTGGTTCTTAAACTGCAATTGATCATACAATTGCGTGTCCTTCAGTCTTCCTTGATTTTTCTTGGAAGGTTGAAGAGGACTTGTGCAGGAGTGACCACTTTCCAATTATGTTGGACAGTGTGGCTTCGGAGGACGATGGAAGGGTGCCCCGGTGGAATTTTAAAAAAAGGCTGACTGGAACACTTTCTCATCGCTCTTTTCTGTCCGCCTCAAACGGGAGAAATGTGAGGAAAGTGCCGACCAAATAGAACATTTCACCAAAGAGTTGCCTGACATTGCAAACACAGTCCTGAAACTTCGGCAAATCCAAAACGGTTTACCAAACCATGGTTTGATACTGATTGTAGAAAGGCCATAAAGAATCGCAAGAATACTGAACGGGAAGTCATCTCCCACACATAATTTGGATAAACTTCGTATTAATCGGCGAAAACAAAACGACCTATAAAACAAAACAAAAAAGAAAGGTTCTTGAGAAATTTAATCAGCATACATTCACCTACTATCAAAATTTGGATCATGGTTAAAAAGATTAAAGGAAATGAAACAAAATCAACTGTACAACACCTAGAAGATAACAACACATTAATTACATCATAAAACAAATATCAGACAAACTGACCTCAACATTTTCGAAACATCCGTCGTCTGAAAATTGTAATCCGCAATTCATTAAGATTAAAAACAACAGGAAAAACAAAAGATCAAATTTACCTCGGAAAATTTAGAGAATTACAATGAAACTTTCTCTTTCTCTATTGTAGAGTTAAATAACTCTTTGCAAAAAACAAAGGATGCCGTCACTGGACCCGTTGAAATACATTACTTAATTTTAAATCCTCTACCAGACTCATCACTTGAACTTTTATCAATATTCAATAAAATATGGATGACTGGCCACTCTCCGCCTTCTTGGCGTAAAATAACAATAATTCCAATTCCAAAGCCTGATGAAAATCACAGCAACCCAAGTAATTACAGACCTATCGCCTTTACAAGTTGCCTGTGTAAAACCATGGATAGGATGGTCAATGGACGACTTGTCTGGTTTCTGGAATCGAACAATCTACTTGCGAATGTTCAATGTGGTTTCAGAAACCAGGGAAGTACTGTAGATCATTTGGTTAGACTTGAAATGTTTATAAGAAATGCCTTTGTCAGAAAAGAACATGTGGTCGCCATCTTCTTTGATCTGGAGAAAGTATACGTGGAAGTGTGGGATTCTGAAAGAACATTTTAACATGGAGTTTTAATATGCCTATCGTTATGGTACATTTTTAAAGGACAGCCAATTTCAAGTTCGTGTTGGGTCTATGGGTCTATTTAGTGGCGGCGCTACGGGGGGGGGGGGGGGCATGGGGGGACATTTGTCCCCCCCCCCAAACGAAGGCTTTGCCCCCTCCCCAGCCATCTCGCATGCATTTCCATCCACCCTCACACACAAACACATTCAGTCACTCTCTCTCACACACACACACACCCCTCTCTTTTTTATTCCCAATAATTTCCCATACACACTTAGCCCAAAGCCTCAGGCTAGCTGACGAACACATTCAGGCAGTAGAGATTTAAAGACTCGGATGCAGATACTTATAAGTTATAATTAAGTTATGTGCCAACAAAGGCATGTCTATCCATATCCCTTGTCTAAAATAATTCATGGATTTCGCATTATGACAGACGGGCATTATGAGTCTCTCTCTCTCTCTCTCTCTCTCTCTCTCTCTCTCTCTCTCTCTCTCTCTCTCTCTCTCTCTCTCTCTCTCTCTCTCGCACAGACCCACCAGACGCGGATCCAGGATTTTTTGAAAGGAGGACCGCTAATTACCATTACATTTAGTCGAAACTTGGACCCAAAGTCCGTAATATAATTTTTTGGTTTGGTACGTCTAAAGGACGTACCAAACCAAAAAAGTATATTACGGACTTTGGGTCCAAGTTTGGACTACCTCATAACAAAGTAATGATATGATCCTTTACGTATTTGCCCCCCTTCATGGGAGTCTGCCCCCCTAGTTGCCCCCCCCCCCCCCCCACAACAAAATTTCTGGCGCCGCCACTGGGTCTATTTTACCCGATCCTCGTGGTCGGGAATTGTACAGTACGTGGAGAGTGTATTATCACTAAATCACTCGCAGAGTGGAGATTCCACCCAAGCAATAATTGCAAATTTGTTGCAAAGCATAACTAGCACAAGCAAAGTTTCAGCCGGAGGTCCATTGGCTAAAACATTGCTTGTGTTTTTTGTCAATATGTACAGAATTTGAAAATTATAGCTTGGGTGATAACCCCACTCTGCGGGTGATTTAGTTACAATCCACTCTCCACGTACTGTATATTCACCCTCGGGACAAAATATTTGGTCCAGACACTCGACAATTCTCCTGTCAGGCCCAGATATCTTGCCCTCGGGTGAGATTTCCCCACCTCACACCTTCATCCATCCGGGATAATAATAGTCTCATTATTAATTACTATTTAAATCACTCCTGTCTATGACATTTCTATTGTAATTATGTTCTATTTTTATTCAATGTTTTTACTTCATACTTAACAATGACATGTTTTACTTTCTGCCGTTTTAGCCTTAGATGTTGATGTGACGTTAAGCTCCAATAAATAAATAAACAAATAAATAAAGAAAGAAATTATAGCATCAGGTGTACATACAGATAGCATTCTGTCTGACAATGACATGTTTTACTTGCTGCCGTTTTAGCCTTAGATGTTGATGTGACGTTAAGCTCAAATAAATAAACAAATAAATAAATAAAGAAATTATAGCATCAGGTGTACATACAGACAGCATTCTGTCTGATAATTAATTGTATCAGTGGCATAGATATAAATTAGGAGACCACCTTTTGTGCCTACCAAGGATTTGGTCGCAACTTTCGAGTTCTGGGTGTTTTTTCCGAGAACAATTGTCCGTTCACTCCTGAAATAACTGGCAGTTCATTTTTTAATTTTTCAAAACTCGATCAATTTATTTGGATTCGACAGGGAAATAACCCTCCCCCTCCCCTCCCCCTCCCCCTCCCCCACCCACTCCTATTAGCACGTTGGCAACAAAACACGCACTCGCAAATATCTTGAATATCAAGGCATTTCGTCTCCAGAATTCTACTGACACATTGAAACGGGGTCTTCCCGTTTCGCCGATGTGATTCTAATGGGGTAGGTGTCAGTAATCCGCAGATCAAAGAAGTACCGCGATAATTTGTTAATTTGGATGTTGGGAGATAATTTTTATCAATTTAACCCATGTACCACAGGGAAACTCACAAGTAACGACGAATTGATTGAATGTAATGTAATTTTTTTATTGATTTATCAACGCAATAAACGAGCAAGTATAATATAATAATATGAACATTTAAAGACATAAAGCACATTTTTTAAAAACCCGAATTTCGACTGAATGTAATGTAATTTTTTTATTGATTTATCAACGCAATAAACGAGCAAGTATAATATAATAATATGAACATTTAAAGGCATAAAGCATATTTTTTAAAAACCCGAATTTCGACTGACTCTGTCTAAAAATAACAATAAACGAGCAAGTATAATATAATAATATGAACATTTAAAGGCATAAAGCACATTTTTTAAAAACCCGAATTTCGACTGACTCTGTCTAAAAATAACAATAAACGAGCAAGTATAATATAATAATATGAACATTTAAAGGCATAAAGCACATTTTTTAAAAACCCGAATTTCGACTGACTCTGTCTAAAAATGACAGTGCGTCAATCTGACCTTCCCTAAAGAGTCTTTTATAATAAGATAAAGCATTGTCGATGGCACGATACTTTTTTCTTCGTGGGGCCACCTTCCCACCATGTCTCAACTGCAGAATTGTTGATTCTGTGAATGCTTGTTCTTTCTTAATGAAATCAACTAAGAAGAACAAGTTAGGATGGGTTCCGGCAATTGCCTTCTTCAACTTGCTGTGCCATCCTTCTACATGATTTGTGGTGCGAGGGCCGACAGTCTCGTGATGGTTCCACACATTGAGGTTGCTACTCTCAACCCAGTTCGTCGTGACGTAGTCTGTGAACTTGGTAACTCTTGGGTCGACGTCTCTCTCCTCCAACGCTTCTTCCCATGCCTCTAATACAAGAAGCCATACGTCGCTGACCATATGTGGTGGTACAAATGGAAGGCCGATAGCACGTGGAACGACCGCATGAATGTTGTCATCTTGCTTGTAATCGTCTCTGAGGCTGCACTTTTCTGTTGCATACTTGTACACTGCTTGGGCGTAGTGGAAGTGACAGCCTTTGATGGTCGCAGAAGAGAAAACTTGTCGTAAAGCATTTTGTGCAGCAGTTTCGAAATCAGTAAAGATTGTTGCTGGTTGTAGGTGAATGTCTAAAGATGAAGCCTTCTGGCGTATGGTGCTGAAGAATTTTATATAAGTTGACTTGGTTTTATTAGGCAGCAAGCCATAGACTAATGGCAACATCTTATTGTCGACGAAAGCATGGATGGTATACAGCTGATAAAAGAGTTTCGGTGATTTCTCAAATGTCCCATCACAGAAAAACGAAGTCGCTTCGTCGAGGAGGTGTAAGTTTGACGCTGTGCTGAAAATGAGGCAGTTGACGTCGCTTGGATCTGACAGTAAAAACTGATCTCCTGCAGTTGTTAATGTTAACTGATTGTTAATCACTTTGGGACCATGAACTCAGCCGGTGAAGAAGAGTTAATATCAATCAGTGGGATTAACAACTTGTTCACACCTCCACCGGCGATTAGTTTTGGTTTGTTTATTTTACCTCATCGGCGAAACGGGAATAAACCATTGAAACTCAGGGGACGATTTGACACTAGACAATTTCCGGACATCGTGAACACAGGTAATAGTAGATGTAATATATGGCTACCACTAGCTGCACGACCTCATTGACACATAGAGCAATCACAAGGGAACAATATACTTGAAGACAATAGGTAGTATTCTGTTAAACACGGGTACTTGTTCGGCAGTGTCTGAGATGGCTTTTTCTTGAATTATCTACTATTGGCGCTACGAAAATCATTATTCGGTGAAACCATCACCCCAAAAAGCGTTAAACATACATTAAAAGACCGAAATTATTATGATTTGGTACAATGTATCCTACACCCTGTACCGTGTTATCATGTGGTACATTTTTACCTAATTTATATAAAAATTAATCCTCTAAACAGTATGTGAAATCAAAATATTGTGCTTTATGACATGTCACTGCAAGATTATCAAGATAACTAATTGTTTACCCAATAAGCATAGATAAAACCCCTCAAGCCACCAGTCTAATCATGTAAGGAGGGGACGCGGTTGCGTTGCGGTCACCGGTTCTCGTCAGATCACCGAAGTTAAACAACGTCGAGCCAGGTAAATCATTGGATGGGTGACCGTCTGAGCGATCAATTCGGACTTCCGTGTTGTGTCCTTGGGCAAGGCCTTAACCCCGACTAAGTACTAACTTGTACTGCACGTCGATGGTACGCATGTCTGCAACCGATCTAACCCTATCTGTGCTGCAGTGCGGAGTTACGATGTTGGGGAGCTGGCAGCTGCTCGCCGTTGCTCGGTGGTTCTCTCCGGGTACCCCGGTTTCCTCCACCCGTAAAACTGTCACGGTCATGATTAGCCATTGTGCATAAGTATATGATCTTAAACACCAATAAATAAATAATCATGGAAGGAATTCGACCTAGTTATGACCGGGAACCAGACCACCCCGTAAGTAGTCCATTGCCAGTGTTTAGATTCACTCGTCTGGAATGATTCAGCTGGATGGAAATGTGAATCCACGCCAATGAGAAATGTGTTCGTGACTTGCCCAAACAAGTTTTTTTTTCATTTTTCAATGGTGGTTCCGAAGAAATGGCCGGACAAAAAAGGGCACAAAGGGAGTGGGGGGGGGGGGGGGGGACTTTGTTTCGTTTGGGAAACACATTTGTCGGCCCTACATCTGTCCTTGTTTTCTCGACCTATGATCGTATTTAACCCTTTACCCAATGTAACGGCTAAAACCGGCCAGCGCTATTCACAAAAATCGCCAATTAATTTTCATTATTTTTTCCAATTTGTGTCTCAAAAACATAAGTTATGACCCCTCTTTGGAACGAGCTCGTTCCGAAGAGGGGTGATAACCTATGTTTTTGAGACAAAAAATGAAAAATGAAAAAAATTAGTTGTTCAAGAATTTTATTTGCAACTGTCGTCTGCTTTTGATGCTAGATAAATGGTTAGCCATAATTTCAAAATGTCGGCCTTATTCTACCCCTTACGAAACGTAGGACAAAAATAGAACACTGCTATTCACAAAAAAATGCGATTCTATTTTCTTTTAATTCTGGAATATTTGGGGGCGCGCGGGTGGGGGGGGGGGGGGGGGGCGCAGAAAATGAATACTCATAGCTAGGCCCATCGCACCAATTTCACGTTTTCTCCACAGAGTAATTTCGATAAATTATAAGAAATTTCGAGTACCTCTAGTTCTATGTAATTCCAGGTAGTTCTGGGTAATTTTGGCGTTTAGAACATGTCTGCAAGAATTCTGGAAAGTTGGCAAGGTCCATGTTTAGCGGTAATATCTTTTATATCCAAGCTTCACAGAATCACGAAGACAATAATGAACAGAATGTCACCTTTAGTTCGACGTGTTTCATGCATATTCGCGTATTTAGCAATGACAGTGACTGAATTTCCAAGTGTGCTGTTGTAGTGTTGCCGGCCATTGTTGACATTTTCAAGTGCTGCTTCAAGGACATTTGGGGGGGGGGGGGATACCTCTACAGAATTAACAGTGCTATAATTTATTACACATATGATATATGTTTATTGTTATCATTCTAGGTGCATTAAATCTATTTTGTGTGAAAAAACGACTCAGTTATGACGAATATTAATGGAAGTATATTGGAATTATATTTCCTTAAGCGGACTGAAAAAGATCGTCGCAGCGTGAATAGGCAGCGACCAGCTGTTTATTTTCATGCATAATTCAAGGTTAAAAACGAGTGGACTTATCGATAGGAAAGATCAGATTGTCATAAGAAGCGTATAATAAAAAGAAAATCTAGTGTTTTTGAGTGGATACCGAAAATTATCTCACTCGTGACCGAGACAAATGTTTATTTTAGCTCGCGCAAGCGCTCGCGAAAAATAAACATTTGTATCGGTCACTCATGGGATAATTTTCGGTATCCACTCAAAAACACTAGATATCCTCTATATATTGATGCATTTAATATATATATGAAAGATGAAAGCCACAGCATACCGATGGTAGCCTCCACTCTTTTACAGAAAAGCAGGTCAGAAATTTTCGAAGTCCACACTGACAAAAAGTCTAACGCTGCATTAAAAAGGTAAAAAAACTCCGAAAACTGCCCGGCCAAGGGTTTGAAATATTTGCCTCGGAAAATAAATTAAGATCCTTCTCTAGAAGGAGCCTATCGAACTCGTTCCAATTAGGGGTCGTAAGCTATATTTTGTTGACAAAAAATAAAACATTCCAGTTCTCCAATTAGTGTTTTGCATGTGTCGTCTGCTATATAGAGTTAAAGAGTTATCGGTGTTGTAACTTTATCGTCTTTGTTATCACCATGTTGTCTCTCTCGATATATATAAATTCACAATCATATTGTCAGTGTATTAAAATGTGTTTGTGTATATTAATTTCCTACCGCGGGTGATAAGAGATAGGTTTATATCGTAATTAGGAGATTTATAAACGACCGATGGGTATTAATTCCGGTAGGATCTGTCAGCATACACATTTTGTTGTCATTTCACAGAGTTTCCTCTTGATCGCTGGATGGATTTTCAATAACAATACTCTTTGCTTCGAGCTATTGATGATTTACATTGGAATATTCGATGGTAACGGTTTTTCATCTTTTCGAATAATGGATCGTCTCTTTTGTGTACTTCTATCTTTCATTTTTGCTTCAGTAAAATGCGGCACAATTTATGATTTACAAAGACTAAATTCAGACATTTTCAACAATACGGATATAAATGTCTTACCGATGGTAAACCAGAGTAAACGAATGAATGTGTCCTTTGATTTCATATTGATGGAGGTGGCGGAACTTAATGCTGTAAAACAGAGTTTAGAAGTCTTGACTTTAATTCGTGTCATATGGCAAGATGAAATTCATAAATGGGAGCCATCAGAGTATGGAAACCTTCACGCCGTTTTTAGAGCTTCTGACAGTATATGGACTCCCAAGTTACTGTTAGGTAACAACATCGATGGAGGTCAAACTATAGGCAACACTGAAACCCGATCTAGAATTCTTAACAATGGCACATCTGATTGGGGAATGACGACTAAATTGAAAACTTCTTGTCATATCGACATCTCCAAATTTCCATTTGACAGACAAGAATGTTCAATAGCTTTTTACCCTGTTGATCTATATACGGTTGCACTGACTTCTAATATCGTCGGAGTTGAAGATCAATCTTATGTATACAACTATAAACGAAACGAATGGAACATTGAAAGTATGAAAGCTTCGAAGCATTATTTAGATGCGGAGGGTTTGTATGTCATTACAGTGACAATAATTGTTCAACGCTTCTCGGTTTTTTATGTAATAACGTTAATCTCTCCCCTTGTCTTAATCTCAATTGTTAATGTTGGAGTATTCAAGTTACCGTTGGAAAGTGGAGAGAATATATCTTACTCAATTTCAGTAATGTTATCTTATTCGATATATTTCAGTCTTATCTATGATATCATGCCCAAGACGTCGGCATCTGTATCTATTCTTGCAGTATACATTGACATTCTATTCCTACTGAGTGCGTTGACTACAATCGGTGTAGTCATTGTCCAAAGATTGTATTTTGAAAAAGAAGAACATAAAAAGCCGACGTGTATAATAAAAGTTTTTCTCCGATACATGGGTCACAACATGTCCATCTTACATCCTGAAAGTAAAGTAAAATGCTTAAAGATTGATGATAATGTTAATGTCTCAGATGACTGTAGTTTTCGGAATGAAGATTATTGTGCTACAAACGTCGATGGATATAGATCAGACAAAAATAGCGATTTAAAGGGACTTAGCCATGCAGACTGTAATCCTGAAACAAATACGCTTACTCGGTGTTGGCAGAAAACTGGAAACTCCAAAACAACCAATACGAATGTGACAAAAAATGATTTTAAGCAAATTGCCATCCTACTCAATACTTTGTTTTTTAGGATAATATTTTCAGCAACTTTCATTTCCACTGCCGTTTCATTCATAATGATGATAACATAGTCATCTGTTTGTAGAAATTTGGAACATGTCACGTTTTACCAGTATGGTGGAATTATTTTCATTTGAGGGCAGAGGCCCTCAAATGAAAATAATTCTACCATACTGGTAAAACGTGACATACAATAATTTGACCATACTGGTAAAATATACAATTTCTGGCTTTTCCATGGGGCGGGAGCACAGAAACATTGCGTGAACATAGGTGGAGGTGGGTGGGTGGGTTTTGGGTGGGTGGGTGGTCAAGTGCCGAAATTTTGTGTAAACAGTTAATACATTTGTTCCCCTTTTTCACTGTTATGGCATCTTTTGCAACCCAAACAGTAACATAATGTCAGCAATTGACCACAAAATACCCCCGAACATGCTATAAAAAATATTGGAGAATTTCACCTAAAACTGACTTGAGGATGGGAGTGGGTGTCCGATATTGAACGGAAAAAAATTGTTCGACAAAATGAAAAAGTAGAAAAATATTAATTTTATTTCAACAAAAAGAAAAAGCCTGATTTAACAAAGACAAAAAAGTATTTTTGATAGCTGACCTAACATGGAGATGCCATAACAAAAACACGAAGTTTGCGCCACTTGAGCCAGAACAAAAACAAGTTCCCATTTACTCAAACAATATTTGCAACAAAACACGGCTACGGTACAAGCAGTTGTAAATTAATTATACATGAAAAAAATATGCAGGAAAAGATTGGTGGTTTAACCCTTTACCCAACGCAGACGATTTAAAAAATTATTATTTTAAATATCATTTTTTTAAATTTTTCAAAAAAATTTAACAAAACCATATCATGTGACCCCTCGTTGGAGCGAGCTCGACGAGCTCGTTCCAACGAGGGGTCACAAGATATGGTTTTGTTGAAATTTTTTGAAAAATAATATTTTTTCAACTGCTGAATTTGCATATTACGCGGGCGGATGAGGGCGATTCGTTGGGTAAAGGGTTAACAACATGGATACTAAATATGGACCTATTATACTGGGTTCAAAAGAAAGGGGTGGGTCCCAAAAATGTCATGGAAAAAATATGCAGGAAAAGATTGGTGGTTCAAAAGGTCGGCAAAATAAAAATTTCCACCTGCGTTCATGCATTCTTTCTGCTCCCCCCCCCCCCCTCCCTGGCTTTAGTATCTCTGGCATTGTGAGTAACAATAGTAAGACAGATTGTTAGTGATTCAATGTAGTGTATTCAATGTCTGTTATTTCCATGTTGAATGAGCGCATTATAGAATAAACTCTTTATCCAAGAAGACGATATCAAAATTTATTTAAGAAATAACTGTTGTTTTCCTTCGGTTTATGCGATATAAACCGAAAATTTTCAGCACAAGCTTTTTAACTCGCGTAGCGAGTTATGATTAAGCTTGTGCTGAAAATTTTCGGTTTATATCGCATAAACCGAAGGAAAACAACAGTTATTTCTTATAATTTAATCTGGCTGTAATTTTAAAATATAAAAACTATGTGCGTGAACGAAAAACCTTTAATTTTCGCAAAAGACAACAGTCAAACTGAGGAAAATGTGTCACAAACAGATCACGTCTTAATTTTTTAACATAGATAAATTTGTTTATTATTGGGTTTTAGCGACACTTTCGAAATGTAGGCTAACTTCGTGTCGGATAGGTTTGCGGTGGAGGAAGTCGGAGTGCCCATTGAGAACCACCGAGCAGCGATAAGTAGCGACACAGTCCTTAACCTACTGAGCAAGCAGGTTAGCATTGGTTGAAGACAAGCGCGTTATTGACGTCCAGTATGCATCAGAACACAGCGCCACGTTGCCCTCACGTATGCAATCGGGATTAAGTGCCTTGACCGAGGACATGACGCGGTTACCACTGGTGGGGATCAAACCGAACATCTTTCAGTTAGAAGTCCAATGCCAACGCGCTCCCAACGCCAATCAACAAGATCATAACATGTGCTTCTCAATTGGAACGAGCACGACGAGCTCGTTCCAATAAGGGGGTCACATGATATGGTTTTGATTACTTATTTTTTTAAATAATATATTTTCATCGTCTAAATTTACATATTACGCGGGCGGATGAAGTCAATTCGTTAGGTAGATCATATCATGCGTCCCCAACTGGAACGATCGCGATGAGCTCGTTCTAATAAGGGGCCACATGACATGGTTTTGGGGAATGTTTACAAAAAATAATTTAATCGGATAAATTTATATATTACGTGGGCGGATTATTTAATATTTAGTGGTGCTTAAGGTCACATATTTCTGCACAATGGCTAGTCATGACCATGGCAGTTTTACGGGTGGAGGAAGCCGGAGTACCCGGAGAGAACCACCGAGCAACGGCGAGCAACTACGTGAGCGGCTGAGGTAGATTCGTTAGGTAAATAGTTAACTGGCAACATATATACCAGATTAACTCACTGTCAAACCTCGTAACGCATGTATCTTACCGATTAATCTTGATATATACTGAATTCGCGACTGTGATTAATAATAAATGATAGAAATCAAACTGTATAACGTGGAGCGGTTATCGCCTGCCGACATTTTGATAGATCAATGAAACAGTCATCCCCTGGCGGCATTTTGAGAGATGAATGAAAAAAGGAGAGATCACTTTCATCATTTCTTTTTTAATATCTACTGCTGGTAGAACCAGCTGCTGCGTGCTAGTATGTTAAACAAGGCAGCGTGGTGTTTCTGAATGGAAATATCGGGGGTCTCTCTCTTAAAAGCTTCATTCATTACATATCTTCATCTTAAGGGCAATCTGGGTGCAGTTTGTTTTCGGAAAGACGTTAAGGTAGTTACAACAGACAGAACAAACCACGCGTTTGTGTTTCGAATAGTAAAAACCTATTCAAATTCGATAAATAGAGAGTAATCGCTTGACTGGACTGGTTACGTGAAATTATTCATGAGAGGTGAGGGACGTTGTACAAACACGAGTGCGCGAATGCGCACGAGTGTTTTACAGTATAGTCCCTCGCCTCGAATGAATTATTTCGCGTAACCAGTCCAGTCAAGCGATTACTCTGTTTATCACTTTTCATTATTAACGATAATTATATTATTTAACCCTTTACCTAACGTAACGGCCAAAACGGGCAGCGCTATTCTCAAAAATGGCCAATTAATTTTCATTATTTTTTCATTTTTTGCCTCTAAAACATAGGTTATGACCCCTCGTTCGAACGAGCTCGTCGAGCTCGTTCCAATGAGGGGTCATAACCTATGTTTTTGAGACAAAAAATGAAAATAATACTTATTCAAGAACTTTTTTTGCAAGTGTCGTCTGCTTTTCTTGTTAGGTAAAGAGTTAAAAAAAAAACAAAAAAAAACAATGAAGTCCCCATTACATCCACGGCAAAGCGTCTTCGTTTGCGCGCACGGATACATGACTCAATTGATGCTTGCATAATTCACTTGTGAAGTCATCGTTTATAATCAAACCCGGAAATCCCAGTAAATCACACTTTGGAAACTAATAATTTGTAATAATGTGATTTTACTTTGTCATTTGTAACTTATTGTACTTGATAAAAGAGCTCGTCGAGCTCGTTCCACTGAGGGGTCATAAGCTATGTTTTTGAGACAAAAAATGAAAATAATATTTATTCAAGAATTTTTTTTGCAAGTGTCGTCTGCTTTTCATGTTAAGTAAAGAGTTAAAAAAACAAAAAAACAATGAAGTCCCCATTACACCCACGGCAAAGCGTTTTTGTTTGCGCGCACGGATACATGACACAATTGTTGATTGCATAATTCACTTGTGAAGTTATCGTTTATAATCAAACCTGGAAATCCCAGTAAATCACACTTTGGAAAGTAATAATTTGTAATAATGTGATTTTACTTTGTCATTTGTAACTCACTGTACACAATAACAGAATGCACTAGCCTGTAATAAATTTCCAGGAGGAACTGACTGCGAATGAATTATGCTTAAAAATTCATTATTCGAAGACACCTTGATTCTCGAAGAAATGTTTTTAAATTCTCACGTTTGGTCTGCACAAGTTCCGCACCCACTAGTGAGATATGTCAAGGGAAGTTACTCTTTCGTGTGTTATATGATCAGGTAGTCAGTCGTAAATACTGCCCCCGTTACAGATCAATGTTTCAAACAGACATTGTTTGACCCTTTACCCAACCTAACGGCCAAAACCGACCAGCGCTATTCACAAAATCACCAATTAATCTTCATTATTTTTTTCATTTTTTGTCTCAAAAACATAGGTTATGACCCCTCATTGGAACGAGCTCGACGATAACTTGGGGTTCTTACAGTAATTTCCCGTGACATATCTCACTTGTGGGTGCGGAACATGAGCAGACAAAACGTGAGAAT
This sequence comes from Pictodentalium vernedei, assembly GCA_031216915.1. Taxonomy (NCBI): domain Eukaryota; kingdom Metazoa; phylum Mollusca; class Scaphopoda; order Dentaliida; family Dentaliidae; genus Pictodentalium; species Pictodentalium vernedei. The sequence goes on from CM062289.1 coordinate 48,105,442, forward strand.
TTAAGAACATTTCTACGAGAATCAAGGTTTCTTCGAATAATGAATCTTTAAGCCTTCACCCAAAGTAACGGCTAAAACCGGCCAGCGCTGTTCTCAAAAATCGTCAATTAATTTTAATTTTTTGTCTCAAAAACATAGGTTATGACCCCTCATTGGAACGAGCTCGTCGAGCTCGTTCGAATGAGGTGTCATAACCTATGTTTTTGAGACAAAAAATGAAAAAAAATTAGTTATTCAATAATTTTTTTTGCAAGTGTCGTCTGCTTATCATGTTAGGTAAAGGGTTAAAAATCTGTACACTAAGTAAAAATATCACAATTTCAAACACCCATTGTTTTTGGAATGGCGGTTAGGTAGTTACCACAGACAGAACAAATCGAGCGTTTGTGTTTCGAATAGTAAAACCTATACAGCTGAGATAATTTATAATAATATGATTTTACTTTACCATTTGTAACTTATTGTACATAACAAAGAATACACTAACCTGTAATAAATTTCTAAGCGGAAATTACTGCGAATGAATTATGCTTAAAAATTCATTATTCGAAGGCACCTTGATTCTCCTAGAAATGTTCTTAAATTCTCAGGTTTGGTCTGCACAAATTCCGCACCCACAAGTGAGATATGTCACGGGAAGTTACTGTAAGAACTCATAGATAAAGATGCTGTGCGTGTTTTCGTGTGTTATATGGTTAGGTAGTCATATATGCCACTCCCGTTACAGATCAATGGCTGAAACAGACACTGTATAAAAATCTGTACGCTAATGTCAAAATGTCAAAATTTCAAACACCCATTTCCACCATAAAGTAACTTGGAATTTAACCAATTCAATCTTGTTTGGCAGATCTCTATACGCTTTCAAATAAGATTAAATTCGCTATACGGCTCGATGCATTATTAGGAATATTTTGTTATTTCGGTATTGGCGTACGGAGGTTATAAGGGATGAAGCAATTTAAGGGGATGATGGATGCCAAAATTGCGTTTATACGCACATTTTATGCCGTCATCAAGCGTAGGAAATCGTTAACCTCGAAAATATTCTGGTATCATCTGGCACGAGGGTCATCTGTACGAAAAGAGAAGCGGGAAATTACTGTAGTTGTCGTCTGAAATGTGAAATGTAACTACAGTATCTTCCCGCTTTTCTTTTGCAATTATGTTTCATCTGCTCGACACTGGGGAATAAAGACTTATTTATCTCCAAGACATTGTACAGGCTCTATCAGCGCCATGTGGACCCAGTACCATAGATGACTGTGGGTACCGATATCTCATTAGCTCCTGAACGGCTATTATCTCACAGGCTCAAGTAGTACCAAGAGAGCAATCGAGCCCCAATTAAAATCTGTTTACATTGTCGTGATCGATAGCAGAGAACAGACGCATTTCAAGTCGTCGCGTGAGTTCTAGAATGTTCTATGCCCCTATGGGACACAGAACATTCTAGCACTCAGGCTACGAAGTATTTTACATCAAACTGTCAACTCAGGTTTGACACCTCACATTACATGTCACTTTCATCTAGTTCTAAGTGTAAGATGTGCCAGTATAAATGATGTTGAAAACCTTGCCTTCCGCAGATTGAAGATAAGAAATTAACTCAGTTTCGATTTTTTTTCTACCCTCTAAGGTACATTTACCCAGAGCAGGTCAACATATTCAGTCATTTGTACTTTCGTACAGATATCACGGTAAAGAAATGTTTGTAAAATGAAAATTGACGCGTTGCTGAAACTACCTTGCGCAACATCACTTCATAGAGAACGGAACTGAATCATATTATAATTTATCATCTTTAGCCATCAGGTTCATATCTGGGGATCTGTATAAGATTCGAAGTTTTGTCTAGATGCAACATTCAGGGATGACGAGAGGAACTACAGGCACTGAGTTGAATTCTCTTATGACGCTCATATGATAGTCTCCATTGATTCACGGTTACTACTTTGACCTTTCATTGGTCCTGACAATATTACCGACGAGTTGCGTTCGGGCGATGTCTCATTCATATTGCTTTGGATAAGCCGAGTATTTGATGAGAATTTCCGCATTTCCGCCCAATTGTGCTACTACATCTATCAAACAATCAACCAATGCGACATTTTATAGTTTCTTAAAGAGAAATTATAAGGTTCATAGGAGTTTTAATCCTCTGAGCACTGATGAAAAAATATCGAACTTTCAAGCAGTAAAGATTTCCACTTATTGCCACTAGACATTTAACTAAATTCAGTCTTATTTGACAGAGATCGATACGTTCTGTCAGATAAGCTTAAATTGGTTAAATTCCTAGTTGTATTGTGAAAGAAATCATAGGATGAAATTTGGAAATGTTCACCTTATGTGCAGAAGATTCAAAAATGAACTTTATATTGTGACGATATAATAAACAATCAACAAAGACTGCCTCTTTGCTCGCAATCCCTCTTGTCACTGTCATTACCAATAATTATCCAATTCTCATGTTGATGATGTCACCTTGTACCGACCTATCAAATGGAGGTGTAACATTGCAGTATCCTGCGCGGCGAGAGAAGAGTTCGTGTAGGCTAAAGATCCCATCGTAGGATTCGAGAAGAGTTTGACCACGGAGTTGCCGCTACAGATGTCATACCGACTTTCACAGTTTTCACATTGTGTCATGGAGATTACATATTAACTGTTAGACACAACATAATATTTTTGTGAATAATCACCTCCATCCCCATCTGTATATAAACTGCTGGTTTATGACAATTTCACCTCTGCGTCTGGGTCTGTCGTTTGTTCTGAATCGGACTACAAATCACCCCTTAATAACACGAGGAATCCAAACAGGTGTGACTCTGATAAACAAATCAAATCTCGAACTTGTTCATCAAATAGCTTACTGAAGCTAAACCTTTGTTGAAAATTGATTAAAATTAATCCACCCTTAATAATCGTTTTCCAACTGGGTTTTAAAGTTTGATATATACAGTGCGTGGAGAGTGGATTTTAACTAAATCACTCGCGGAGTGGAGTTATCACCCAAGCTATACTTTTCAAATTGTGTACATATCGACAAAAAACACAAGCAATGTTTCAGCCAATGGACCTCCGGGTTTAACCCGGAGGTTCATTGGCTGAAACTTTGCTTGTGCTGGTTATGCTTTACAACAAATTTGCAATTATTGCTTGGGTGGAATCTCCACTCCGCGGGTGATATAGTGATAATACACTCTCCACGAACTGTATCAAAAAGAATAAACAGAATTTTGTGGTTGTTGGTGAACATCAATAAATGAACCCTTCCTTTTATCATCGGTACATTATTACCAGTAAACCATTACCACTTTGCGGGCCGTTCCTAGTACATTATTGGCGTTTTACTATAATTTTAAATCTTGCGTAACATTCGACTCATCACGTGACAATTTTGGATCGTTAATGAGTTACCGTCTCAATAACAGACTACCACATAACATGAGTGAGATTTGTTTGACCAACAGTTCCCAGTAGTCCTCTCCGCTCGATTCGTCATGACATTGTGTAAACAAGTTTCGTTTCGAAGTGTTTTCGTCATGTCAAAGATTAATTATACATGGAGATGATGACACCCTTTTCGTCTCCTAAACTCCGTGTTCCAACTGCTGTTAGACAACTTGTAAGTCTTCCAAACTCGTCATAGACTGAACACCGGACAGACGATAGACAGGTGACTGTTTGACTTATGTTTGACATCAAGCAGACGATAGCTGTTGATTGGCTGCCCGAACATTCCGACAGATGAACGAATTATTGATATTCATACTGAAGGATATTAAAACTAATACTTATGTCATCTGATTTCAAATGCACAATTCAATTTCAGTCCACTTTCAGTTATTTGTTGGGTTTTACTATGCGCAATGGTAGTGACAGTAATAAGATGACTTTGTCAGGCATTGTGATTTATTAGCAGTCCACTGGCAATAATTAACAACCCTCCATCTTATTAGACGTCTCGAGTCGCTGATAATCTGTCAGACTGTTAATCATTCTGTTGTGCCGTTAATGTAACAATAACATAATTTTCAGGGCGTTACAGTTGAACATTAACAGCCCGAAACGTCGAGTGACTTTTGTTCCTCACTGTCGTACACTCGAAAATGAAAATAGTTTCCAGAAATGGTTTCAACTAGTAAACAATGTGATTTTTATTTAAATTATTAAATATGTAAAATGTCCAGCAAAGTTAGTCCCATAAAAACAAGAAGCTGTATATAGTAAGTAAGTCTGCCGAAATTTTAAGCCTTTATTCCTGACGTATCATTCCTGAGGGACGTTAACAATCTGTGAAGCCCGATATAAATCATGTTTTTACTAACATTATCACATATTTAGACATGAGTTTTCGGGGAATTGTACTTTTTCCTAATCGGCCTCATTCAAGTCGCTGGATCAGCACATTTTGACAGTTTTGAAGCATGTGTCGTCTGTTTACTAACATAGGTCATGTGCCTTGTCAGCTGATATGGGCCTCGAAATGGGGGAGAATAAAACCCAGCATTGAAGACGATTAACAAATTATAAAAGATCGATAGATAATTTTATTAATCCATACTTATATTTGACATGATAATCCAAATATAAAAAATGTATAGCGTAATTTCCAACTCTCACGCGGCTATAGTGGCGATAAAATAGAGTAAATATTTAAACCATGTGTTCAAAACAAATACGCTCGAGTGGACGTTCAGGGGACATAATCAGAGCAATAGATCTAGCCCCCCGTCGGTTGCCGGGCCGGTGGGCCGATAATTAACGAAGCTTTGTATTATCGTCCGACGTTTTAGTAGAATATGCTATTCGGAACGCCCTAAAAAATTAAATAAATAGCTTAGAGACCCCCTGGGAAGTCGTAATTATTTCACGTAACCAGTCCAGTTAAGCGATTACTCTGTTTTTTACTTTTCATTATTAACGGTAATTATATTATTTAACCCTTTACCTAACGTAACGGCCAAAAACGGCCGGCGCTATTCTCAAAACTCGCCAATTAATTTTCATTATTTTTTCATTTTTTGTCTCTAAAACATAGGTTATGACCCCTCATTGGAACGAGCTCGTTCCAATGAGGGGTCATAACCTATGTTTTTGAGACAAAAAATGAAAATAATAGTTATTCAAGAATTGTTTTTGCAAGTGTCGTCTGCTTTTCATGTTAGATAAAGGGTTACAAAAAACAATGAAGTCCCCATTACATCCACGGCAAAGCGTCTTCGTTTGCGCGCACGGATACATGACCGAATTGTGGATTGCAAAATTCTCTTGCGAAGTTATCGTTTATAATCAAACCCGGAAATCCCAGTAAATCACACTTTGGAAAGTAATAATAAACCGTAAAGCTCTCCAAAGTCATGTTTTTGTTTTATTGGTGTTGACAACAAACTGCAATTGGCGCGACATCACTCCTGAAACAGATTTGTTTTATCAGAATATAGACCTTTATATATATCTTTATATATCTTTATATATATATTTCGCTTTAGGTTCTTGCATCTCTCAGATCCAGCACACTTGAAACAGATTTGTTTTATTAGAATATAGACCTTTATATATATCTTTATATATCTTTATATATATATATCGCTTTAGGTTCTTGCACCTCTCAGATCCAGCACACTTGAAACAGATTTGTTTTATCAGAATATAGACCTTTATATATATATATGTATATATCTTTATATATATATATTTAGCTTTAGGCTCTTGCATTTCTCAGATCCAGCACACTTGAAACAGATTTGTTTTATTAGAATATGGACCTTTATATATATCTTTATATATCTTTACAGTACGTGGAGAGTGGATTGTAACTAAATCACCCGCGGAGTGGAAATATCACCCAAGCTATAACTTTCAAATTTTGTGCATATCGACAAAAAACACAAGCAATGTTTCAGCCAATGGACCTCCGGGTTTAACCCGGAGGTCCATTGGCTGAAACTTTGCTTGTGCTGGTTATGCTTTGCAACAAATTTGCAATTATTGCTTGGGTGGAATCTCCACTCTGCGGGTGATTTAGTGATAATACACTCTCCACGTACTGTATATATATTTCCCTTTAGGTGATAAAACAAATATGTTTCAAGTGTGCTGGATCTGAGAGATGCAAGAGCCTATAGCGAAAGAAATTCGTCTAAATAAACCTCAAACAGTACAGGAAAAAAAGAATTTTCACCTAGCATACGGTCTGCTGAAGACCTTCTTCAGGATACAGATACAGCACGAAAAAATACACAGAGACGACGACCGAAATAGAATGTGGCAACAAAAGTTCTCGTGAGCCAGGTTCTAACTGAACGGATGTGTAATACCACCCGAAAAGAAAAGAAACCGGGGTAATAGTTGAAAGGAAAAAGTAAAAACTACTCTTACTGAAAAGTATTCTAGAAAGCACCAACTCCCGGTGGAAACTGATTTTAATCTACACTTCGAAAATTAAAAGTAACTGGAATTTTAGAAATGTCAAGATACTTTCATGTATTGCATGAAAGTGTGATAACTGGGTGATTTAAACATATCTGTTTGCAGCCCGTCGCCTTAAAATGCACAAAGTGGCCCGCTAGAAGGAAATTTTAGAGTTTGGTGCTTTTCTAGATGGTGCGAAACGACGTGGGAATGTGCTGGGACTGTCTCCTGATGGGATAGTGCCACTAAAGGCTTGTAATTCGCAGTTACTGGTGCAGGAAAGCGACTAAGTACAACTAGTATCTACAAGAACATAACTGGTGGGTTCCAACGCTGCCTGAAACACTTAGATAATCGCCTGAAGTTAAAAGTGAATAGATTTCGTGGTAGGATTAATGGCGAAAATGGGTAATAGGGTACACAGACAATGAAGATGATGGAAATAGTAGCGTCGGACAAAAATAAAATGCGTCCAGGCCGCTGAGTGCATTTGCTTCAGATTTACGGAATTAGTACTGCGATCCTTGATTGACAGTAAGGTATCTTTGTCGAGTGCCTAGACCGCGTGAAAATAACGTGGATCGCGTGAAAACCGAAAGAACGATCCGCACCTGCTTACGAATAGTTTGAATTTGAAGTTCTGTTGAGATCGAGAGGTCTGTACGTGCAAAACTGTTCGATCTAGAATGTTTCCCGGGCGACACGGTCAGCTTTTGTCCAGTTGAACTTGGAATCGGTGATAAAGGCCTGAAAAGAAGTAAAAGGGTGACGCTTTGACATGCAGTGTCGTGTAATAGCCCAGTCACTCTCCATTTTTGAATGACCGGTGGTTATTTACACGTATGTGAAAAGGGGTACAGGTGTCGCCGACATATTGGATTTGACAAATTCCACATTGAAGTGCATTGACCACATTTGGACTTTCGCAGGTGCCGCGAAAAAAAATTCTAAAAGATTCTGGGATAAGGCTGGATCATTCTCAATAAGCGTCAGTGTTTTCGAGGTATGTTGGAAAGATTTGAAACATCTGGGTGAAATGTTGTGACAAGAGGTGTGCACGTGTTCTGTGTGGGTGGGCGATATCGTAACAGATCGTCCCGTGTTAGTGCATCAGCCTTACTAATGGCACTGTCACTGTCAATCCGTTCTCGCTTGTAGTTTTCGGCTTACAAGATGAGACCGAAGATCAGAAAAAGAAGCTTCCTTGTCAGCGGGCTCAGAAAAGATTCTCTTGAATTTGACAGAGAGACTGTACGGAATGTTTTTCACAATGTGCATAGGATGGCAACTAGTTGGAAGCAAATATTCGTGTGAGCCTGTAGGTTTGCAGTATAAGCTTGTAAAAATGTGGTTATTGTCAATGCGTGAGGTGGTATCAAGAAAGGTGATGCTATCCGAAGAGATTTCTGCAGTAAATTTGATGGACTGGTGAAGTGTGGAGACAGACTCCAAAAGATCAGATTTGGTTCCACTCCACTTTAAATCAATATTTATTTAATCTTATTTAATCTTATTTGTTTTACAAGGATTGGCGAACAAGTTATGCAACTTATATTAACGCCTCCCCTTGGCCCAATGGCGTAGGTGTGTGGGATGACCTTCATAGCGGCAACTTCGTGGCCTGGCTCTTCTCGAATACTACGACGGGATCTTTAGCCTGCACGGAGTGTGTCTCTCTCCGCACAGAGGACAGCCATTTTAAATCAATATCATCAATGGACCTGAGCCAAGATGTGGAAAGATGACGGAAATGGCGAGGAAAAGAGAATAAGCTTCTCAAGACGACCCCAAAAATGTTGGCATAAGAATGAGTCATGCGCGTGTCCATGGCCGTACCACGAATCTGAAGATAATTCAAGCTATTGAACTGAAAACTGTTTAACTTCAGAACAAGTGTGATAAGATCTACACGGTGCTCTGAAGGGGAGAATAAACATGAACACATATCACAACGCCTCCCTACAGCCTTCAATCCCTTCATCATGGGGTATGTTTGTGTATCCCATGGGATTTGTTCCCTGTACGACGTACGGTCGAGGAAGTATTTTGTATTCATTAATGAATAGAGATAACCCCACTGAGATCACGTGAAAAAAAAGCAATAGAATAAAAAATGAAATAAAAAAATAACAAAATAAAAAAATAATAATTTTAAATACAAAATGACTATTCTAGAACATAATAAAAAACTCGATTATATGTGCAAATACAGTACGTGGAGAGTGTATTATCACTAAATCACCCGCAGAGTGGAGATGCCCCCAAGCAATAATTGCAAATTTGTTGCAAACATAACCAGCACAAGCAAAGTTTCAGCCAATGGACCTCCGGGTTAAACCCGGAGGTCCATTGGCTGAAACATTGCTTGTGTTTTTTGTCGATATGTACAAAATTTGAAAGTGATACTTTGGGTGATACTCCACTTTGCGGGTGATTTAGTTACAATCCACTCTCCATGTACTGCACATGATAAAAAAATTATCAAGAAAAACAAAATCGTCTAAATTGTCCTACCACTCCTAATGTTACAACAACTTGGTCGCATTATATTATAATACAGAGCGTACAGAGGATGTGAGGTACATGTATTGTAACATTTGCAAGCAGTTTGTGATGGACAGACCTTTAGGATGAAAAGAAAAAGTCCACTGATATCGATGTAAAATGAAAAGTTGATCTTTGTTCGACTTCTTCCTCAACGAGCAAGATAGTCAACCATAATAAATTAAAACAAATGGTCATTAAGATAAAATAAAAAAATAAAATATATACAGTAAATAATAATAAAAAATAAATTCAACTTAAAGAAAAGAAAGAAAACAATTAAATTTGTTTACATATACAGGAAATAAAAAAAACCTTGAAAATTAAGTCTTTTTAAAAACAATTTTCAACTTAAAGAAAGGGAAAAAAAATAATAATTTTTATATAAAATTAAAGAAATCGTTCGACATCGTGGGTCACAAGAAGTTCATTCCTGACAATTTTATGAAAGATGCAAAGTCTCACGTGATGGATTTATTTCGTTAGAATTTAGGGAAGGACATCAAAGTGCAAATGACATTAAAGTGTGAAATTGTAAAGATCGACGTGGAAACTGTTGAAGTCGCGAAAAGAAAAACTCCATACTTTTGGTCTAAGAAGGAGACACTGACGGAAAGTTCCTCCATGACCCATATTTTCGATAAAATGAAAGAAAAAAATATTAGAATCTCTAGTTCTTTATTTATTTATTTATTTATTTATTTATTTATTTATTTATTTATTTATTTATTTATTTATTTATTTATTGGCGTTTAAGATCATATACTTATGCACAATGGCTAATCATGACCGTGACAGCTTTACGGGCAGAGGAAGACGGAGTACCCGGAGAGAACCATCGAGCAACGACGAGCAGCTGCCAGCTCTCCAAAATCGTAACTCCGCACTGCAGCACAGGCAGGGTTAGATTGGTTGAAGACATGCGTACCATCGACGTGCAGTACGCCTTAGCACACGCCATCGTCGTGCCCCCAAGTGCACAATCGGGGTTAAGTGCCTTGCCCAAGGACACAACGCGGGAGTTCGAATTGATCGCTCAGACGGTCACTCATCCAATGATTAACCGGGCTCGACGTTGCTTAACTTCGGTGATCTGACGAGAACCGGTTACAACAACGCGACCCCCCCCCCCCCCCACACCCCGTGTATTAACACGAGAGTAGCAGTTGGATATTTCGACGCATGAGTACTAGAATGACCTATGTCCCCAATGGGACATAGGTCATTCTAGCACTCAGGCGACGATCTAGCGGCATTGAATCTAGAAATTCACATGGTCAGGTTCGATCCACAGTGCACATCGTAGTGTATAAAATCGCCTTATCTCTTTTATAAGAGAAAAACATAATCAATGTGGAAAATAAAGAAGGCAGTCAATGCGTCAAATGTGCGGTCACGTCCACGGTACATCCCGCTGAAGAGTATTGAAATTTAAGGAGACTTGCGACAAATATAGATCAGGAATAAACCTTCCCATGCGTTCACCAGACACCAATCACTTCGAAAGTTGGAATCCCACCATTGCCATAAATGTCTTCGACGCGAAAGATATTCCTACTGAGAGTTAGTTAGCACAAGAATCGGGAGAAAAATTCAGTTTAATGTTGATTTGACGACGAATAAATAATTTAACCCTTTGAAACCGAACAGCCCATTTTCCGGTCCAGAAACTCCCTTTCATTTAGTAGAATGACTGCTGAGGTACAGTGCGGGAACACCAATCAATAGTTTCAACGTGCAGCCCCAAATATTAATTGGTCTATCCCCAAATAATAAATATGGACTCTTCCAATTGCTTCCATTGAACTGTCATGGACGGTTCCGTCAGGGTTCAAACGTTTAAGTTGTTTATTATCAAATCAAACTACCGCACATAAAGCAGAACGGCTCTTTTCTTACAATCGTCTAAGTTTATTCAACTTTAATCAATGCATTGCCGTAGAAATGCCTAAACCTAATTCTTTCTGGAAATTTAAAAATCACAATAGAAGACTGAGAGTAACTTTTACCGTGTATGTCGATTTCGGATGTTTTACGGTACAAAATGAGTTCAGGTCCGCCCAGTGATAGTCAGAGTTATGCCAACGAAATTTCAAAAGAGCATACCGTTGAGATATTGTTTCCGCACAAAATATTCTTTCCAGGATCGGTATTCCTCGGGCCAGTTCACGTATACAAAATACTCTACGAAAACATGGCTCAAAAGTCCGTGAAACATTTAAAATCTCAAATCAAAAAGTTATATGAGCAATTCAAAACTGTCCGCACAAAATATTCTTTCCTGGATCGGTATTCCTCGGGTCAGTTCACGTATACAAAATACTCTACGAAAACATGGCTCAAAAGTCCGTGAAACATTTAGATTCTCAAATCAAAAAGTTATATGAGCAATTCAAAACTCCCGAGAAGATGTCATTACCTGAGAGCAAAAAAATGAATTTGAGAGGGCTACGGAATGTCACATCTGTAGATAATCGTTCGCGGAACATACACAAGCCAAGAAAGTGAGAGATCACTATCACTACACCAGAAAATTTCAACCTTCCGCACACAGTACTTGCAATCTAAAATATCAAGATATTAAATTCTTTCCAGTGATATTTCACAATCAGTCGGATTACGGCAGTCATCTATTCGTGAAGAATCTCGGAGTTAGCGAGGATAATATCCAATGTATCGAAAACAGCGAAACAAAAACACATAGAGGATATTTATCGAAAATTATCTCATGAGTGACTGAGACAAATGTTTGCTTTTTGTGAGTGCTCGCGCGAGCGACAATATCCATTTGTCTCGGTCACAAGTGAGATAATTTTCGGTATGCACTTAAAACACTAGATTTTCTTTTTATTATACGCTTTTTATAAGAATCTGATAATTCAACTCGTTTTAACCTTGAATTGATGCATGAAAGTAAATAGCGCCGTGAATTATTGATACGCGGAAGTGATTTGATCGATACTCGGAACAAATAAAGTCTTGCGATCTGATTCATTTGGCTGGTTTCTAGCCCAAACATGGCCTGAAAGTCCGTAATATAAGACTTTGGTTTGGTACGTCCTTTGAAAGGACGCACCAAACCAAAAACTTATATTACGGACTTTCAGGCCATGTTTGGACAGGCTAGTTTCGTGCATGAATTCAAGGTGAATACGTTTTGAATTATTGCTGGAAATGATCGGTATCCACTCAAAAACACTAGATATTCTTTTCGTTATTCGTTTCTAGAATAAATTGATCATTTCCAGAGATAATTTGGCTAGTATTCACCTTGAAGTGATGCTTTGAAAGCCACCGTTTTGATTGATACCGTGAAAGTGAACATTTCTATATCTTCACAGTGAGGGATACGATTTCAATCTTTCCGCAATTTTTTCGATAACCTATCGTTTAGCGTATAATAAATTCCATTCTTAAAATGGATGGTCATGGATACGATAGATAAAATAGATGAACACACAGCGGAAAAAGGAAGTACCAATCCATCGAGAAATAAGTTTTATAAACAGTCTGAACCCTATACCTAATATGAAAAGCAGACGACACTTGCAAACGAAATTCTTGAAAAACTATTTTGTTTCATTTTTTGTCTCAAAAACATAGGTTATAACCCCTCATTGGAACGCGCTCGGCGAGCTCGTTCCAAAGAAGGGTCATACCCTATGTTTTTGAGACAAAAAATGAAAATATAATGAAAATTAATTGGCGTTTTTTTTAGAATAGCGCTGGTCGGTTTTGACCGTTACGTTTGGTAAAGGGTTAAACTCATATCTGCCAGCCTCGAAACATTAGTCAGCTATTTTAAGAAGGGTAAATTTAAAAATCATGACCGAACACTTAGAAAACGCGCAGTAATTGAATAGTGTATTGAGGAAAGGAGGCTATAAATAGGATTGTATGGACCGTTTAGAACGTTTCGAAGAGACCTCATCACCTGACAAAAAAAATAGTTTTATTCGAGACTCTACGACGCTCCCATTTCCGACGGCGATTACGAGCATGCTTAGGACGTGTGAATGTTATTTGACATGCAAACCATAAGAGATAACCTAGACTCATATCTGAAAATTGATGTGCTCCTCTTGGCGGACGTGTTCGAAAATTTTCGAAAGGACTGTTCTACACATTACGATCTAGATCCTGCTTGGTATGCTCTCTGACTGGCTTTGCATGCTCTGTTGAAACTGACCAAAATCAAATTGGAATTATCATCCGATGTGAATATATTGCTCATGTTCGAAAGAGGTGTCAGAGGCGGAGTGTCTGCGATATCTTATAGACTTGCGAAAGCGAATAATCATTACATGGACGAATTCTGTTCGAAGGAACCGATTAAATAAACATCTGGATCATAATTAAGCATCCCCTGAAATGTCCCATGACAGCGACGGTGCTGTTACTGATGATTATGTTTTAATGATTGCTATGTCTTGAAGTACATTTCCACTTGTGAAAAATGATGATGTTTCTGGATGATAGCGTTCCCCAACACATCCCCTCGTCTACCTGAAGCATGCTACCCACGAATGTCATAAAAAACACTGTCCTCCACATGCAATATCTGGGTATGAAACAAGAAAAGTTGTCACTTCTTTTATCAGTAAATGCTGACATGGCAAGGAGGAGAATGTCAGAGGCACAAAGATGGCAAATCGTTGGCATTCATGCAACAGGCATGTCATTCAAAGCTAGTGTATAGTAATTACCCTCACTGTTTCATCATGGACCGTTCGAGCACCATACTTGTCGAGAGATCACTTTTCAATCAAAAACGTTAGTGACAGATATGTGTAATTAGCGCCATTAAAATACTGCATATTTTCATTATTGTATTGTCATTCGTTTGTCAATAGACCATTCTTTCCGCAAACAATCATTTTTGGCTATCTTAAAGATAGCATGAAAGTTATAAACACCACTGCGAAAAAAACAGGTGGTGCTTAATTAATTTCGAAATTGTCGAAAGTTTCGAAGGCATCTGCCGCAAGTGCCGAAGAAAATCTTTATATCTATTTAGTATTAAAGGGAGACTTCTGGTGGCTTTTGGGATGACAACTCACGTTATTTTTTGGCTGTCCAAATGACGTTTTTATCAGTATGTTTCAAATTTGCAAGTTCATCAGTGAGTATCCAGTGACCTGGAGTTATAGCTTTTGACTGGACAATTCTTGAAGTGATAACTTTATTACCTCCAGTTGATTTAATAAAGTTATTACTTCAAGAATCACGCAGTTCACAGTTACAACCGTTGGTCAGGTGTAGAGCTCCATTTGCGATACAGTTCCTTCTTAACCCTTTACCCAACGTAACGGCCAAAACCGGCCAGCGCTGTTCACAAAATCGCCAATTAATTTTCATTATTTTTTTTTTATTTTTTGTCTCAAAAACATAGGTTATGACCCCTCTTTGGAACGAGCTCGTCGACGAGGGGTCATAACCTATGTTTTTGAGACAAAAAATGAAATAAAATAGTTATTCAAGAATTGTTTTTGCAAGTGTCGTCTGCTTTTCATGTTTGGTAAAGGGTTAACATTTAGTTCTACGTAACAATAGAACTAGTAGTTCTCACTAGAAATACGTTAATAGTAAGACCCGCCAGTTGTGTTGTGTAGAACTAAAATGTTGATAAGGTTGAAGTAGTGCTAACTTTGAAAAGGGCACTCAGCGGAAAGTTGGCTTCGTTCGAAGCATTCTATTTTCGGACCACATTTCGTATTAGAGGCGAAGAGAAGGCAATAATATTCCAATACACCTTATCTTGCTGGTTCTCGCTCAGGGAACGGGGGCCAAGGCCTGACACGGGAGTCAGAACTTTGGGGGCCCAGGACAGACCCAAGAATCGCCAAGCCCCAACCCGAAGGTTCCGAGCCACGGGGTTATTACCACACCCCTAATGAGGCCCAGGTCCTGTTGTCGACTGCCACTGTTAAATCATTGACTGGAACTGAGATTCTGAAAGCACTGAATCGTTTGGGACACGCAATCAGTCAGTCACAGCTCGAGGAGAATGAAACTGCTTTATGTCTGAACAAACTTCGACGATCAACCGGTTCAGGTTTTGCTCTTCCTGAGGCACTATTCTCGTGTGTCCCCACATCTCTAGTATGGGAAAACATCGACATCTTACTACAAGAAACTATGATTGGTGGAGGAACTAGTCACCGTGAGAATGGAATTGCAATTCAACCAAGAGTACTTGGGCCTAAGTCTCTAAATGGCATGCAACCTGTTCCAAGGGTAAAGAAAGGGAGTATCTACCCACAATCCCCCCGTCTGCCTATCTATAACATTGGAAATGGGTCCAGTCCAAAAAAGGGTGACAGCACAAGAAACAAAACCAACAACGATTCGAAGTAAAGCTTTTGAAAAACGTTCTTGTTGGTGCTTTGGCGACTGGTGTCTCTCTAGAACCACCTCTTCCCCGGATGAACTGGTTTTAACATCTGCATGAGACGAGAAATCGAAGTCAACAAGCTCAAATTGAATACTTACCAACAATAACTGCTTAGGCAAACGAAAATGGCCACTTATGCTGAAATTCTAGAGAAATACATTTCAATCAAAAACAGACTGCGTCTCGCTAGTCGAATGTTCGTTTTGGACCAAGATCTGTATGCACAGGTAGCTGAGATACTATGGAAGACCCAGGATGAATATCAAGCAAGGAATACTTCTTCGACTCGGAACCTTCCACACTATTTACAACTTCCTTGGAATTTTCAGAAAGAGAGTTAACCCTTTACCCAACGTAACGGCCAAAACCGGCAAGCGCTATTCTCCAAAATCGTCAATTAATTTTCATTATTTTTTTTTATTTTGTGTCTCAAAAACATAGGTTATGATCCCTTGTTGGAACGAGCTCGTCGTGCTCGTTCCAAAGAGTTTAAAACGTATGTTTTTGAGACCAAAAAATGAAAAAAATTAATTATTCAAGAATTTTTTTTTTTGCAAGTGTTGTCTGCTTTTCATGTTAGGTGAAGGGTTAAAGATGCTGGACTGCAAGACGCCTGCATAGAGTCAGGAATATTAGCTGAATGATCGCCACCGGCGGTTATGGGAGGAAAGCACAACAACAGAGGTGTCCGTATCCATAAACGAGAAGTTCTAAAAATGTTTGGAGCCAGCTGTGAGAAATTGAACAAGTGACCATTGTTCGATTCGGTGGGAGCAAGTATCACACGTTTTGATTGCTTCCTCATTCAAGTGGACTCAGGGACGTGGCTAGAGGTTTCCGATGGGGGGGGGGGGGGGGGGGGTATGCTAGTGAGTTCCCAACTAGGGGTGCGACCGGGAGGGGGAAAACCCCTTCCAGTCCCTCCCCATAGTTCGAAATTCACTACCGAGAAGTATTTTAAATAATGAAGCCATGAAAGGGGGTAGAAAATTGATTCTAGTAACTGAAATGCCAACACACTTATGATAAAATTATCAGGTTGTTATTATTATTTGGTATAATTCTGGGAATGGAATATGTGCTAAAAATGCTCAAGCTGAGAACTTTGAGCAATTCACACTGTCCTAACATTAAATCAGACGTTATGCAGGAATGGTCAATTTTGAATTAACTGAGGATGACGATTTTACACGATGTGATTTTCTTGAAGTTCATTTCGAGGATTTTTTTTATTGCGATAAGTACTATAGAAATTTCATACCGGTTGACATCATAAATACTTTTGAAGCTCGATATTGCGTACACTTAGTTGTAAATAGTAACGGATGGGACTTTTGCAGATTTGAAACCGAGTTGGAATTTTCGGAAGTAAAGGAGACATCAGCATCAACAAAGAAGCTCTAAAATCCAGAGAGATGGAATTTCCAACTACTCATGACTTGCTCTTCGACTTTCCAACTATAGGAAATTTTGGCCAGAATTGGCGGGGGGTGGGGGGTTGAGACACCCCCACCCACTCCCCCTCTCGCCGCGTCTCTAAGAAGACTACTCAACTTTTCAAACAGTTTTTTGAATATTTAAGATATCCTAATGGCTCACTGTTAGAGTTTTGGATGACATATTTTGACAGAGTTGGAGAAGCATTGATCGGTTTGATAAGAGCGTCTGGGGAAGGAGATTTGGTGTTACACCTTGTATCAGTAAGAGTCATGATCCCCTTGTGCTTCGCATGCAACAGAAAGAATCACACTTGTTACTTTACTTGCCAATATGTTATAGACTGTAGTAACATGATGGCCCTTTCACTGACGCATCCAGATGTTCATTATTTTTTCACGGGCGGTTTCTCGGTAGAATTGAATATTGCCAGTCGATGTGACCGATGGTTCGATTCCCGGCAGGGGATCAGAATTCAACGTTCAAAGTTTTTTCTAAAATATGATTGTGTCCTTCAATATACACCCTCAGGCCTACGCCAGTCTTTATCTGGGGCCAATACCAGCAGTTTCGTCGTACTGTAGCCAGAGCGCTTCACACTTTCATGTATCTGCCATCAGGAAAGTGAACCAAGTAGTCGTGAAAACGTCATCTAAAATGCTTTATTTAGCCTCACGTTTGTGACATCAGCCGTAATTGGTTAATTTGACACCTTCTAAACGTCATAGTACTGGAGTTTTTGGACAAAACACAGGTACTATCGGAACGTTCTTCCCTGGAGACATGAGAACAAAGGAAATGTAATCTCCACTTCCATTAATCAGCGTCGATTACCCACGCTCTGATTGGAATTTCTCAACACCAAACGTTGGCGCCGTGTTTGTTTAACTTTTTTTGTCACCAACAGAAACAAACGTATCAACAAATATGTCATCTTTAGTGGGTATTTTTGTTCAATTTTAAGTGCAAACAATGTATTCAAACGAATCAAAAATATTAAACAATTACGTGTTGTTCACCACTTTAGTGAATCATGAATGTGACTTCAATCAATTACATTTCCACAAGTTTATTATTCCTCGACCTCACTGAGTCTCCGTCTCAACTTCAAAATAAATTGTTTCACTCCGCTTAATTCGTACAACTGTCGTCGTCCAAGAAACATGAATTTAAATTCCATTACACCACTTATCACACAAGTATTAATAATGAATTTTAACATGAACAGCATGATGTAGTTGTAAATACTGACATTTGGTGATGTAGAAACTCCCAAAGCGACGGCACTTGTAACAAGTCATTTTCGAATTTGGTGATCTGGAAACCTCTGAAGAGACGTCGTTCGCTCGAAGTAGCGTCACTAAAAGCATGTTTCTGGATTTGACAACATTGTTACAAGATTGATGGCATGTTGCAGTTAACGCTTAACAATGAAAGCTATTATTTGTTTGGCGTAATAAAATAATTAGAACGTTTCTTTTCATGTTGTATCGGTCGATAGTACCTGAGTTTGTGTGATTTTTTAAATAAAACCTTCTGCAGCTTCGCTGCTTCAGGTTTTATTTCAGAAATCACACAAACGCAGGTACTATCGACCGTTAGAAACGTTCTAATATTATAATATTGCAGCCATCGTTTTTTAGGCGGTATGCAATGGTCTGGTGGTATAGGTATTTAATTTCTGATTGCTAGGCGGAGTTGCCAATGGTTCGATTCCCAGCCAGGGATCAGAAATCATCATTCAAAATTCTTCAGAAACATTATTGTATCCTTCAATGTACTGTACACACACACACACACACACCCACACACACACACACACACAGTCTTGTCTACCCTACATACCGAGGTACCCCATTGTTTGTCCTTTGTGTGGACTAACGGTTTCAACCTCGTTTTGCCGGTACAGTTCTGGGAAAACAACCGAGGTAAAGGGTTTCTTTTGTCTTTTGTACCTCGGTAAGGCGAAACACGCAAACTCTTTTGTCTAGTTACCTCGTCAAGTTGGTAAGACAAACCCACACACACACACACACACACACAGAGTCTTGTCTTCCCTACATACCGAGGTACCCCATTGTCTGTCCTTTGTGTGGACTAACGGTTTCAACCTCGTTTTGCCGGTACAGTTCTGGGAAAACAACCGAGGTAAAGGGTTTCTTTTGTCTTTTGTACCTCGGTAAGGCGAAACACGCAAACTCTTTTGTCTAGTTACCTAGTCAAGTTGGTAAGACAAACGCATCTTTGTCTACCCCACATACCGAGGTACCCCATTGTTTGTCCTTTGTGTGGACTAACGGTTTCTTCCTCGTTTTGCCGGTACAGTTCTGGAAAAACAGACGAGGTAAAGGGTTTCTTTTGTCTTTTGTACCTCGGTAAGGCAAAACACGCAAACTCTTTTGTCTAGTTACCTCGTCAAGTTGGTAAGACAACCCCCCCCCCCCCCCCCCCACACACACACACACACATACATACACACACATTCTTCTGCGACAGTCTATCATGTTAGTTTTTGGATAGAAAGAAATAATCAAGTCATCATATATTCTCTAGATTAATAATAAAAACAGCTTTTGCTGCTTTTCGTTGATTTTGCTCACAATTTCCAGGATTTTGTTTTAATATTCCATCTAATTTATTATATGGAAAGTGTAATAAAGTTATGACATGTTTCATTAAAATTTATTTGCATCCATATACCTGACAATGTAAACAAATTTTATTTGTATCTTATTGATTGCGCATATTGAGTAAAAAAATCGGAAAATCCCGGGTATAGACATTCCACATTGATTATTTTTTGACGAAGCTACCTTTTCAGACCGGCTATCATGCTTTTTGATAATCCACATACAGTTAAAACTAGAAGTCCTGTCATTAAATGCGCACAAATAACACTTCGATCTGCGCGTTAAACTACGCGTTATGACCATAGTAAGGCTATCAAATTCTGTACATATGGCCTGCGCACAAGCAATGTTTCAGCCAATGGACCTCCGGATAACCCGGAGGTCCAATGGCAGAAAATTGCATGTGTTAGCTATGAGTAACCAGGAGAGCCTGCCGTGCTTTGGATGCCATTCGGTATGGCAATTACGCGCAATTCCTATGCGCATTAAGCCTAGATAAGCGCACAGTTTGTGACAGGACTTCTAGCTTTAACTGTACATCTCTCTAATGAAAAACGCTCAGTGGCAATTTTCCCGGGTGTTTGATACCGATTGACCATAATTATATGCCTATCTAGCTGAAGGACTATGTGTAAAGGTTAACATGATTTTACAAGTGGGCAGTTTTCTTTATCACTAATGTTTTAATGTCATATTTCTTTGCTATTCACACGTACGTGTATTTTCATCAATTATTTTAATTTTGATACAAATTTAAAACTTATTTAGTCACCATTGACAACAGATAGAGTTTAGAGTCACAGAGCGTCATTTACAAACCGTATTACAAATGTATCCTTTGGCGCCCGTGGTATCCACTCACATGATAGGACATGGTTGGTTTTACAATCACGGGAACTATTCCATGCGACATTAATTTGCAACCAAACTTAAAGGATGCATTTTTTCGTGCCGTTCATTTCTGGCAATTTTGATACTGATTTCAAACGGATTCCCTTCAGTTTATAGAAGGATTCCCTTCAGTTTGTGGGACTGCAGAAAGAGAAAAATAAACATGTCGCCAATCATCTTATATTCTCTATTTGCTTTGTAAATGTTTCTATTAAATTTAGTTCTTATGCTCTTTCCTGCGTGTAAATTTTGAGGAAGGAGGGGATGTAATCGGATTATTAAGTGTTAAATTTTTACGCATTTGTTTTCCATCCTCTGTTGATGTAAACTGTGAGAGCCATTGGCGCACCCATGGGGGAGGGGGGCATGACCCCCCCTCCCCTAAAAATTACAGTGTCCCCCACAGCATATCGGAAATTAAAGCACAAGAGGGTCCCCAATTCACTCTGAGAGTATTCAGTTTTCAAACTCTTCTCGGGAGAGCCCAACCCTGAGCCTCCACCAATGGGAGGGGGATACCGTAGGCCTGAGGTGGGGGTTGGGTATGGCCCACCCACTGGTAGGGGTTCGGGGTAGCATACCTACACCACCTCAGGCCTACGACCTTCGGATATGCCTGTGGCATATATCGACCTGGCACCTCTAAAAAAGTATGACCCTCCCTCAATAGAAAATCCTAGCTACGCCCTTGGTGAGAGTGCAAGAAAAAGCATTGCAGATGGCGCCATCTTCTACCCAAGGGGCGATATGAACATATGTGCAATCTTTTGTACTCACACAGAAAACCAACAGTCAAAGGACTGAAATGTATTAAAAAATGAAATGATTACGCTTTTTCAATTTGACGTTTGCAACAACAATTCAGAGTGAAAGGAACTTATTGACACATGTCATATAAATTATCGCCCTTGTGTGATATTCAGTTACGGGGACCAGGCTCTTTAATATCTGGTGTCCAACAGATGGTCCAAGACATGAGGCGAGAGTGAGATTATGAGAGCAGGGTAATCGGGAACATGACGGACATCTGTTCCTTTATAGTTTAAATACGGGAAAACGAAATCCAATTAGGACTAGAGAAATACACAGAACGCCACACGCGTGTGAATGGGTTAATCGTTATGGCACGAGTACTAACGCGGAAGGATAAAACGTGAGGCCACACGCGTATGTCATTCTGTGTTTATTACACGCCTTCGCGTCTATGAAAACAATTATCAGAAGGACACTCAGCAATTCATTTGACAACTATCAAAAAAAAAACATATTTTATCGCTGTTTTACTGTTTCGTTCCCTGAATTCCAATATGCACACAGAACACAATGGAATTCAGGGAACGATTTATAGCTATCACTAGGGATTCAATTTGTAATTACGGTGCATGATTTGTAGAAAATTCCAGAGAAATTTCGCTTCTATTTACAACTAGTCCGTCAATGTGAGGAACAGATTTTCAGTCTCTACATGGTTTAGTGTTACTGTAGATGGGGAATTCATACAGTTAAATCTAGAAGTCCTGTCACGAACTGTGCGCTTATCTAGGCTTAATTGCGCGTAGGAATTGCGCGCAATTGCCATATGGAATGGCATCCAAAGTACATCAGGTTCTCTAGTTATTCATAGCAAACACAGGCAATGTTTCTGCCAATGGACCTCCGGGTTACCCGGAGGTCCATTGGCTGAAACATTGCTTGTGCACAGGCCATATGTACAGAATTTGATATCCTTACTATGGTCATAACGCGTAAATTAACGCGCAGATCGACGTGCTAATTGTGCGCATTTCATGACAGGACTTCTAGTTTTAACTGTAGAACAGACGTGTAATAAATCACTATTTCCTCGAATCCCTGCGCGTAATGAATGAACTTGCATTGACAACAATTGAGCTAGTCCACGAGTGCATCAAATATCTTTAAATGGATGGGAGCTTTTATTCAAGTTCAATGGGCAACTTGTGTCGTGAATTCTTGGATCCAAGTATACTCTTCCTATATGTGGCCCGAATATAGCTTATATCTCCTATACGACTCCAAGCTCATAGGTGGCTCGCTGCTATATGGCTCCTATTACAGCTCCAAGGCCATCCGAGAGAAGTAGCTCTTTCGAGCAATTATGCGATGGCTTATTTGCCCAACTACATTTGAGTCATCTGAGCAAGGCATGTTTCAGTCTCTACTGGATAGCTCATTTGCTCGAGAAGATTCGATTTATCAGATAAATCGTCCCCTGAGTTCCAATGTGTTCTATGTGCCTTACATATAAAAACGAAAACTGTATGGTGATCATATCGTGATGTGTGTATGTGTTAGTACATATTGTTTTGGACTCTGTAAAATAGGGCTGCTGTATGATCATCTCAAAAGGTGTAAGTTCCCTGCCTTTTCACACTGTGTTATGCGAGGTGTCATTCCTCACTGAATAAAGGTGTGAGTTCTGGTGTATGACACTCCCATCCCCACCCTACCGACTATCTCTTGAAGAATAAACGAATAGTAGCTTAAATTTCATAGCCAAGGTTTTTGGACTCCCTTACTGTGTGGATATCAGTTTGTGGAATTTTGATATCCCGTTCGCTTTCATTCGCTGGAATTGAATAACGTGCTAAAACAACAGTAAACACGGTAGAATGAGTTTTAATTATCCCATTTTTCACTATATCAGTGTAACGTACGACAGTTTTAAACTTTATTCAAAGTCAAAACCCAGCCTACAAGATCAACGTATAGCATTCGTAACAAGGTCCATCATGTGTTTTTAACTGGAGGACAAGTCATCTCTGTTATGTTCGGCCCAGAAAATCGTTGCGTTAACGTGAAGAACATTCATGTTATTGGCTCGTACCGATGCGTTAGACCCCTGCGAGGCTTCGAGATTCGATTCGGATTCGAATCTTCCGTGAGATTCGATTCGAATACTTCGACGGGTATTTGAAATTTCGAAACCATGGCGCAGTTTCGTTATAATTATTACTGC
The DNA here is from genome assembly GCA_031216915.1 of Pictodentalium vernedei. Classification (NCBI taxonomy): domain Eukaryota; kingdom Metazoa; phylum Mollusca; class Scaphopoda; order Dentaliida; family Dentaliidae; genus Pictodentalium; species Pictodentalium vernedei. The sequence goes on from CM062289.1 coordinate 48,128,738, forward strand.
GAAGTTTTGTTAATGAATTCCCTCCAATACAGTTGTTAAAAACTAATATACGATCGTAATATAATAACCAGGTACAAGAACATTTTTGTTCGTCTTGATAGAATTGTAATCTGTACTCGTCGAGTCGACGACTGTTATCTTTAAATCGACACATAATTATATAGAGGATCTCAAACGAGTTATGTTTGGATATAAGATTTTTTGAAACGCGTTTGATGAATTTGATTCACAACGAGCCTTTAGGCGAGTTGTGAAAAGAATTTATCAAACGAGTTTCAAAAAATCTTATATCCAAACATTACGAGTTAAAGATTTTGTATATCACATGAATTTTCGAATGTTTTTTACACTTTTTATTTAATTCATTCTCGCTAAATTCTCCCAAAGCAACCGACAATCAGTTCGTTGGCTCAAACGTTTCACACCATGGCGTCATGAATGCGCATTACTTGCACCTGTTGGCGTAATTGACGTCATGTGAACTACGCACAAGAATACACTGCTGTTGCTATGGGACCACGCGCCGATTAGACACTAGTTGATAATCAGGAAATAAGACATGGGTTGTTACGTTGAAATTAACGACGTTTCATGTGATATAGTACAATAATAAAAACCAATGTGACTCACAATTCGTTCTGTTAAGAGTTACTCAATTCATTTACGTTAATATTACGCCATGGCATGAACATGTGCTCACACGCCGTGACTATTAATTGAAAGCCCCATAGAATGTGACTAATCCAAAATCCGAAAGTTAAAATGGCGGATATTCGTTCTCTTTTCGATACACGAGAGGATGACAAAAAATACAATGTTCGACGCGATCGTGTTCTTCATCTATATAATGGGATCGAGAATACACAGTTGAACTACTTACTGAAAGTCACCTACTCTCTAGTGCCTAATAATAGCGTCAGAAATTGGCCACTTTTGTTTAAAAATGTGTAACTGGACTTGCAGGATAGTTTGTGTAGTTGGCAGGTGGATGGTGTGAGTAGCAAGCTAAAATACATGAAGGTACAGAAAACATAAATTAACTCCAACTAGGAATTTTAATACAATTCGGGTCACTGCTCTGTTCTGGTACCTTATCGAAAGCCAGTGTTGAAATGCGAACATGACACCGTTTTAGATTTAACTATGATTCTGAAATAATCCTGGTCAGTGTTCAGTAATGTAAGCTATTGAGTAGTTCAGCTCTCCTGGCCGTGGGAAAGTGTCGGCGAATTGCGAAGATAGGTGCTATTGAAGGGTTGGAAGGGAGAGAAACGCCATGAAGGCACCAAAATAAGATTAGATCAACCCTGCGTGTAGTTGGTAGAGGACAGTTAGCTGGAATGATATGTTAAGTGTGATGGAAATAACTGAATTACGAGCGAATCACGACCAGCACTTACGTCTCAGAACCCTTCACCTTCATGCTTGTTAAGTCAGAACCGATCACAGACTCTGTGCTATACGTTTTGTGACAGGATAAAGTGATCTACGAATCAGACTCGATGGTACACGTTACGCAATGGTGAAGTACAATTCAGTAGACTCAGTATAGTGTTAGATCCGAATCATGAATAGTGATATAGACTTCGCTCAAAGCTACCAGTTAATAAATCTCCGGAAGTGCAAGGGACGCGGTCTATGATGATGTGTAAAGTAAACGGTGAGGACGTTTTCTTGATCGGTGTCAAAATGCCGTAATCGAACCAAGGCGTCAGGACCAGCATATGACGACAAACAATTCTTCAAATCATCGACAAACCGAGTGGAAATACCGTGACAATCCCGTAATCGGGAGGAGTATGCAGCGCTGCATAGGAAACAAATGACTTCTGCGGAGCGGGTAACACAACGTATTATTCCATATTTTGTATGTATCATTTACTCTATAGCAAAATACTCATCATATCATTTATATATGTAAAACGAGTCTTTTCTTGATTTGCCAGAATAAATTCATAGAAACCGAAGAGATCAAGACCCAACCACCCCTTTTAGTCGCCCAGGCTCTACCCTGTGATAAGCAATGCAAGTCTAGGGGGACAGGCCTGGTCAACTCGAAGGGTTAACTCTGTCTTTCACCTGACAAATAGTACAGGGCAAAATAATAGTACAGGGTGCAAAATGTCCTGAGAATTAATAATAGTACATGGTCGAATAATAGTATAGGGTGAAAAATGTCAAGATGTGACCCAACCGCTATCCTATGAACCGTTTTCAGACGTCTGATGCTCTTGAAGTGGTGAAGGGCTAAATTACTTTCGGTTTTAATTAATCCGAAAGTTAAAATGGCGGATATTCGTTCTCTTTTCGATACACGAGAGGTTGACAAAAAATACAATGTTCGACGCGATCGTGTTCTGTTTGCTGCACCAATATAATGGGACCGCGAATGTACAGTTAAACTACTTATCTTTTTGTTGCGGTATGCTCCAGTTGGATTGATAATAATCATTGACTCCATAATACTCACAAGCTTGTAAACGTATGAACAATCATATCATGATATATCTTACCTCCTTCAAGTATCTGGGAATTTCATTGGTTCAAGACTGCATATAAAACCATATACTGCCTGTCAACATCAATATACGCTGACAGCAAAGGGTAATCTCCCCTTTGTTCATTGATTATTCAAAATGGCGGCAGCCGATAAACGTCTCAGGTTGAAAGATTGAGTGTTGGAACCCGATATTCGGTCTGAAGTGCAGATTAGGCAACTTAAAAGGCTTCATATTCTGTGGGTGTGTGTCATGTTACTTTCGAAATGAAACTGTTTGGTATGTATGAATTTGCCTTGTTACAATTTATGGGAGAGTGCCTGTAGGCACTCTCCCATAAATTGTAACAAGGGAAAGACACGTGAACACACAGTGTGAATTCTCACATTTAATTTTGATCGCTGTTGTTATTAGTTCTGTGCATCGATGCAGCAGTCGATAAGATATATTCGTTACACAGTTTGTTGGTGGCCTAATATGGTATATATGGTGTCAGTTAGTTTCATATTGGACGAGAGCTTCAAACTAATAATATTTACGCTGGCACTCCCAATATTACATTTGTTTTTCGTTGCCGTCGCGAAAACCCGTGCAGTTCGCTGACTTTACTGGGTATTTAACACAACGTCGGAGTCGATTCAGATTCGATTCGGATTCGAATCTTCCTTAAGATTAGATTCGGTATCGATTCGAGCCGAAAATTAGGATTCGCAGGGGCCTACGATGCGTGTTACTGAAAGTCACCTACTCTAGAATGCCGAATAATAGTACAGGGCAAAATAATAGTACAGGATGCAAAATTTCCTGAAAATTAATAATAGTACAGGGTCGAATAATAGTATAGGGTGGAAAATTTTACGATGTGAGCCAATCGCTATACTCTGAACCGTTTTCGGACGTCTGATGCTCTTGAAGTGGTGAAGGTCTAAATTACTTTCGGTTATAATTTTCACATGGATTTGACTTGTTGCAATTTACGGGAGAGTGCCTGTAGGCACTCTCCCATAAATTGCACCAAGGCAAAACCTTATAGACTAATTAATTCAGTTTCAGTGAAGGTATGAAGCACATCCACTGGGTACTAGGTCTTAAAGTTATAGTAACAGTACTTCAGAATAGAGACCAGATATATGCTTCCAGATCTCTACCAGTTTTCACATTTCCATTGCATCCTGTGTTTGTTTGTACATGTATCTTACTAGTTTGTTTTGGTGAGACAAGCGGCTGCTCTGCACATTCGATCGCTGAAAAATTAATAATCATACAGGGTCAAATAAGGATCATACAGGTGGGAATTTTGTTCCAAACAGAATAATTATACATGTATGATTATTAGGCATTTAAGAGTATTGGAGATCACACAGAGAAGTAGATTACCGAGAAGTAGATTACCTCTGAACCACCGCGGAAGGGAGTTTTCCACCCAGCAATTATTTCAAGTTTAAAGGATTAGTAGAACCGCTAGAAAGTGTCATTTGCTTTTCATGTTAGATAAAGGGTTAAATAGTTGATCGCCAGTGTTTAGATTAACTCGTCTAGAATAATTCGGGTGGTTGGAAAAGTGAATCTACGCATGTGGGAAATGTTTTATTCATAATGCGATGTCTGTCCAGAGCACAAACATACAAATAACACAGTGTTATCAGGCAATTCCAAGAAATACACTTCAAACTTTATCAGAAAATATATTGGCTTCAAATAATTTGCCTAAGTTTGAGCGTTATCATTTACAGGAATGACTCGCTAAAAACTTTTTTTTTTCATTTTTCAGTGGTGGGGCCCAATCAAAAAATGACCCGACAAAAATGGCACAAAGGGATTGGTGGGGGGGGGGGGAGGTTCGTTTGGAAAACACATTTGTTAGCCCTATATCTGCCCTTTGTTTTCCAGATCTTAGCCTGCAGGCCTGCCCGTCTATCACCATAATTTCAAAATGTCTGTCATAACATTTAACCCAACGAATGGCAAAATAGGCACCCGCTTTTTACAAAAAAAAGATGCGATTCAATTTTATTTTAATTTTGGAATATTTGCCTCGAAAAGTTGATTAAGCTTTAGCCCGTCGAGTTTGTTCCAATTAGAGGTCATAAGCTATATTTTGTTGACAAAAAAATTAAAAAATCAGTTGTCCAAGTGATCTTTTGCATGTGTTGTCTGCTATTTAGAGTTGGGTGAAGAGTTAAAGAGTTATCTGTGTTGTAACTTTATTATCTTTGTTATCACCATGTTGTCTCTCTCTCTCAATATATATTAATTCGCAATCATATCGTCTGTACCTAAAAATGTATTTGGTTAATTATTTTCCTACCGTGGGTGCTAAGAGATTAATCTGTATCGTAATTACGATATTAATAAACGATTGATGGGTATTAATTCCGGTAGGATCTCTCAGCATGCACATATTTTTGTCATTTCGTCAATTTTATTATAGATCTGTGGATGGATTTTCAATAACAATATTCTTTGCTTCGAGCTTCTGGTGATATACATTGTCATATTCGATGGTAACGTTTTTTCATTTTTTCTAATAATGGATCGTCGTCTATTTTGTGTACTTCTATCTTTCATTTTTGCTTCAGTAAAATGCGGCACAATTTATGATCTACAAAGACTAAATACAGACATTTTCAACACTACGGATATTAATATCATACCGATGGTAAACCAGAGTAAAAGAATGAATTTGTTCTTTGATTTGATATTGATCGAGGTGGCGGAACTTAACGCTCTAAAACAGAGTTTAGATTTATTGACTTTAATTCGTGTCAAATGGGAAGATGAAATTCATAAAAGGGATCCATCAGAGTATGGAAATATTGACGCCGTTTTTAGAGGTTCTGACAGTATATGGACTCCCAAGTTACTGTTAGCTAACAACATCGATGGAGGTCAAACTATAGACAACATTGAAACCCCGTCTAGAATTCTTAATAATGGTACATCTAACTGGGGAATGACGACTAAGTTGAAAACTTCTTGTTATATTGATATCACCAAATTTCCATTTGACAGACAAGAATGTTCAATAGTTTTTTACCCTGTTGATCTATATACGGTTACACTGACTTCTAATATCATCGAAGTTGAAGATCATTCCTATGTATACAACTATAAACGAAACGAATGGAACATTGAAAGTATGAAAGCTTTGCAACATTATTTGGATCTGGAAGGTTTCTATGTCACGATAGTGACAATAACTTTTCAGCGTTTCTCGGGTTTCTATGTAATAACGTTAATCTCTCCCATTGTCTTAATCTCAATTGTTAATGTTGGAGTTTTCAAGTTACCATTGGAAAGTGGAGAGAATATATCTTACTCAATTGCAGTAATGTTATCTTATTCGATATATTTCAGTCTTATCTATGATATCATGCCCAAGACGTCGGCATCTGTATCTATTCTTGCAGTATACATTGACATTCTATTCCTACTGAGTGCGTTGACTACAATCGGTGTAGTCACTGTGCGAAGATTTTATTTCGAAAATGAAGACCATACAAAGCCAGCGTGGATACTAAAAGTTTTTCGCAGATACATGGGTCATCATAGATCGATTTTACATCCTGGAAGTAAAGTAAAAGACTTAACGATTGATGATAATGTTATAGTCTCTGATGACTGTAGTTTTCGAAGTGAAGATTATTCTGCTACAAACGTCGATGGACATAGATCAGACAAAAGTGGTGATTTAAAGGGGCTTAGCCATGAAGACCGCAACTCGGAAACAAATGCTGTTACTCAGTGTTGGCAGAAATCTGGAACTTCCGAAACAACCAATATGAGTGTGACAATAAATGATTATAAGAAAATTGCAGTCCTACTAAATACTTTGTTTTTCAGGATAATATTTTCAGCAACTGTCATTTCCACTACCGTTTCATTCATAATGATGATAATATAGTCATCTGTTCATAGAAATTTGAAACAAGTCATTTATTACCAGCATTGTAAAATTATTTCCATTTGAGGGCAGAGGCCATAGAATTAAAGGCTTCGCTATCGCGCCATTGTGAGGCATATTAGTAAAGGAGTTCATTAGTGGACTAATGTAATATGTGCGATGTTTGTTAATTCCATAGTGGGTGAGAGCGAAGCTAGAGCACATTACAGAATTAACCCTTTACCCAACGCAGACGAAATTGAAATTTATTATTTTTAATATTTTTTTTTATTTTTTAACCACAGTTCAATTTATTTATTTATTTATTTATTTATTTATTTATTTATTTATTTATTTATTTATTGGGGGTTTAACGATACTTTCGGCTCCCAGGATCACCTCGTGTCGGACAGGTTTACAGGTGAGGTAGCCGGAGTACCCGTAAAAAACCACCGAGCAGCGGCGAGTAACTGTCAGGCTCCCTATCGTACTAACTCCACACAAGCAGGGTTAGCATTGGTTGATGAGTCGTGCACCATCGACGTCCAGTAAGCGTCAGTAGACAGCGCCACGGTGCCCTCACGTAGGCAATCGGGATTAAGTGCCTTGACCGAGGACACGACGCGGTTACCTCTGGAGAGGATCGAACCGAAGATCTTTTAGTTTGAAGTCCAATGCCACCGCGCTTCCATCACCATTCAACAAGATCATACCATGCGTCCCCAACTGGAACGATCACGATGAGCTCGTTCTAATAAGAGGTCACATGACATGGTTTTGGTGAATGTTTTTAAAAAATAATTTAATCGGATAAATTTACATACCGTACAGCCGCCGTTGACTGGACACTTTCCACGGGTGAGCAATATTTCCACGGTCGCAATAATATTAGATTCAAAACACTAATTACAGGAATAAGCATCAAAAATTTAATTAATGAAGCACCGGGTACAACCCGGCGCTTCATTAATTGAAGTTTTGCTGATAATGATTTTAATTACCTGGTAAACGCATGCGTGGACATCACTGCCCACCTGTGGATTACGACCAATCCACGGTGACTGTTTTGTATTACGTGGGCGGATGAGGTAGATTCGTTAGGTAAATGGTTAACTGGCAACATATATACCAGATTAACTCACTGTCACCGCGCTCCCAACACAATTTGACAAGATCAAATCATGCGTTCCCAAGCGGAATGAGCTCGACGACGTTGATCTAATAAGGGAGTCACATGGCGTGGTTTTGTTGAATGATTTTAAAAAATAATATATTTCAATCCGCTAACTTTACATATTGCGTGGGCGGATGAGGTCAATTTGTTAGGTAAAGGGTTAACTGGCAACATATATACCGATTAGCTCACTGTCAAACCTTGTAACGCATGTAGCTTACCGGCTAATTATGATATATTCTGAACTCGCAACTGTGATTAATAATAAATTATAGAAATCTTACTGTTCAATGTGGAGCGGTTGTCGCTTGCCCACATTTTGATAGGTGAGTGAAACGGTCGCCCCCTGTCGGCATTTTCAGAGATGAAAGAACAAACGGCTGATCACTCTCATCATACAACATATCATCTTCTCTTTCAATATTTACTGCTGGTAGAAACCAGCTGCAGCGTGCCAGTATGTTAAATAAGGCAGCATGGTAATGTGTTACTGAATGTAAACATCGCGGTTCACCACCTTAAACGCTTCATTCATCTGATATCTTCTTCTTCGAGTGCATTAGAACTTCATTAAAGCGATATATAACAAGGGCAATCTGAATACCGTTTGTTTTTGGAATGGAGTTAAGGTAGTTACAACAGACAGAACAAACCATGCGTTTGTATTTTGAACAGTAAAAACCTATTCAGTTTCAATAATTTATAATAATGTGATTTTACTATGTCATTTATAACTTATTGTATTGTATTCTTAAATTCTCACTTTTGGTCTGCACGAGTTCCTCACCCACAAGTGAGATATGCCACGGGAAGACACTGTAAATTATAAAGATAAAGACATGGTGCGTGTTTTCGTGCGTATATGGTTAGGTTGTCGTAAATACTGTTCGTGTTACAGATCAGTGGCTGAAACAGACATCGTTTAAAAAATTGTACACTAAAATTAAAATATTGGCCCTATCTAAAGCGTTTTACGAGATAAACCATGAAATACTATTAGGCAAATTGGAAAAGTATAGCATGCGCGGTCTCACACTAACAGATGGTGCAGAAGCTACTTTTCTAACAGACCGCAATATGTTATATGTGGAGAACATAAATCAGACCTTGCCAACCAGTGCTGTGGTATTCCGCAGGGTTCAGTTCTAAGACAGGTGTTTTTCCTTCTTTATATCAACGATATTAGTAACTCAACCTCACTCAACATTTTTTCATTTGCTGATGACACTACTGCGCTCTTCTCAGGGTCCCATAATAATCCCTTTACGTATTTTAACGATGGAATTAAAAAAAACTATTTGAATGGTGCTCTGCTAGTCAGCTAATGTTGAAGGCGAAAAAAAACGTACATTTTATTGAACCCAAATGAAAGAAGCAATAATAATGTTTGCCAAGAGCTAAAAATAAATAACCAAATAAAAAAAAAGGTTGGGGCCACCGAAGCCGAGAAATCCCTGAAGTTTCTTGGAATAAACATTAATGAATATTTGACCTAAAGTTAAGAGAATTCTCGCCCATGGAGCCATGAAAACACTATATTACGCCTTAATACACAGCAAACTAGTATACGGAATTCAGTATGGGATAGCTCCAGGGCAACTCAGAAACTTGTGAACATGCAAAAGCGATCACTACGAATAATTAACAACAGAAAATACAAAGCCCATGCAGACCCCCCTATTCAGGAAAGACAGATTACTTAAGGTTGATGACTTGTTTAAACGACATGCTTTGCTGTTTGTCTTTGACTGGAAACATAGGAGATTATCGGCGTCATTTAATGATATATAATATTAAAAAAAAGTAGGCGGTATTTGATAAAAGTGAGATATATGAAGAAATATATTTATATTTTTATCAAAAAGACAGCTGAGGCATTGCCCTGTGACATCTGGTGAATGGTTTCAGCGATAGTTGGGTGTCTGACAAGCACACATTCCACGCACTGAGCTGTAGAAGACATGGACGGTCAGTCAGAGAATTTACCACACTCAGTCTAAGACCCCAATACCTTTTAAATCCTCCTCGGTTCGCGAGACAAGGATACCCTCACCAAACGTCCAATATCAGCTTGACTTATGTTATTCCATTCTTCCTGCAGTACAGCGGTGAGTTCCTGGACATTGATAAGAGGCTGTTGGCGTTGCCATAAGCGTCTGCCAAGCATATCACAGAAGTGCTCGATTGGTGAAAGGTCTGGACTTAGTGCTGGCCAATGCAGTGTAGTGATGTTCTGCTCCCGGAGGAACTCTGTGGTGTAGGGCCCTGTGTGCTCTTGTACTGTCATCTTGGAAAATGTGTCGACGGCCGTGATGTCGCGTAAATGAACAACATGAGCTGCTAACATATTTTCACGGTAGAACTGCCCTGTGGCACGCCCTTGGATTACATGCAATGTTGTTCTGCTTGTCGTGGTTATTCCTCCCCATATCATAACCGATCCACAGCCAAAACGATCGTGCTGCCTGACGGTTACGTCATGGTATGGTATCGTTCGTTTCTGCCGCCGCCGTCAAACTCTGTGTCGCCTGTCGTGGAAGTCGAGAGTGAACCTCGATTCATCAGAAAACATGACGTTGCTCCACCGCCGATCGTCCCAGCGCTGTAGTGTTCCACACCATTTACGCCTTGATGCGATGTGACGTTCAGTCAAACATGGAATTATTTGAGGTCGTCGAGCGTACAAATTCCAGCTGTGAAGGCGGTTTCGGATAGTCTGACCGCTGACTCGCACATCTGTCGCTCGGTGCTGCTACTGTCCAATTTCTGAGGCACTTTGATGGCGGTTACGTAATGCTGTGGTTCGGATGAAACGATCCTGGTTAGCAGTTGTCGACCTTGGACGACCTGAGCGACATCTGTCATCAACATTGCCTGTCTGACGGTAGCGTGACCACAACCTGCTAAGCACCGATTGAGTAACGTTGAGAATTTGAGCCAATGTAGTCTGTCTGTTGCCAGCTTCCAACATGCCAACGACATGTAAACGTTTGTCACGTGTCAGTCTTTGCATACCTCAAAAGTTACGTTTCGATCAGAAGCTATTGACGAATGAGTTTATAACGAGAAAAGAACAATGAGACCGCCAAAAAAGCACGTCAAGTACAAATGAAAATTTCACTCAGACATTAACGCGGCGCTCGTGCGAAAAACCTGCACGAAGTTTTCCTGGGCCGGTGACATTCATGATCCACACTAAACTTGGTAACATATTGATGCGTCCAATCACGCGTATCCAGTACCATTTTCCGAAAATATTAACATCAGTTTGGATATGCCCTAGTTTTTGGGTTTTTTTTAATAGTATATTTAGTTTAGTAGACAATCAATCTGGTAGGAGTAGCAGACAATTTGGCCTGCTACAAAAAGAGAAAACACGGACTAAATCTCTCGATAATCTCCCTTTATACTCCTTTTCGCAACTTTGGAGCGCTCTCTACGACGCCACGCGAAATACCAGTAACAGAAACGAGTATAAGAAACACTTGACTTCCATGTTTCTTTCATCATATCCACTTTTGTCAATTGTGATAATCCCTATTGTCCGGACTGTACGTAGTAAACTTGAAACCAGGAATAACTATAATAGGTGTTTACATAACGGAACAGACGCACCCTCTACTCTGCTTTTATTTGGAACCCTCGTCCTGGCGAAACTTTCTGCTCACTCCGACTGTCCAACAAGTACACCAAAGAATACGTTCAACACCCCCAAAACTTTCTGCTCACTCCGACTGTCCAACAAGTACACCAAAGAATACGTTCAACACCCCCAAAACTTTCTGCTCACTCTGACTGTCCAACAAGTACACCAAAGAATACGTTCAACACCCCCAAAACTTGCTGCTCACTCCGACTGTCCAACAAGTACACCAAAGAATACGTTCAACACCCCCAATAGGGGTCTGCTGTCAGTAATATCGACACAACGATACTGTTAATGCTAAGAACACAAACCTCCTAGTAGCTACCTGTCAAAGGGGCTAAGTCCAAACAGATTATTGAAATACATTACTTTTAGTGCTCAGTAAGTTATTCCAGCACAATAAAGACGCAAGACTTGTCTGCAGGCGCATTCATTGAACAGCCCCTGCATGATGCTCTCTGAATTGGCCGGCCGATAAGGACGCCCAGTGCACACAGATTTATCCACCTATTACTCCCAGAAAGCTATGGAGTAATTGAAGGGCGTTAGCGTCGAGTGATGGAGTAGTTACCAGAGCAGCTTGTTTGGTACAAATGTATCAATACCTAACCACCAATCTCCCTCTGGTTTTTTTGTGCTGGAAAACATTCCGCTATTACATCTTCACAATGAAATCACTCGAGTTCATTCCAACTTAGCGTCACACCCCTTTTTTCACTTTTTTGAGTAAGTACTATTTGGTCACAGTCTGTTTTCAACTACTACACACCTTTTCAGTGGGGTGACAGATAGACAGCCAATCTGGCTATGTCACCACCGACAGTATATGTTTCACTAAACTTATGAATTATATGTATTTGTAACCATTATTGTATCTGTAACCACATATGTATACTGTAAATAAATTATCTGTATCTGAATCTGAATTTGGAATGATTGAACCAATTCAATTTCCATCCCCTGTCGGTATTTTGATAGGTGAATGAACGGAGGGGATATCACTCTCATCATACAGCATATCATTTTCAATATTTACTGCTTGTAGAAACCAGCTGCAGCGTGCCGGTTTGTTAAACAAGGCAGCATGGTGTTGTGTTACTGAATGAAAACGTTGTGTATCACCATCTTAAACGCTTCAGCCATTTGATATCTTCTTCTTCGTGTGCATTAGAACTTCATCAAAACGATATATAACAAGGGCAATCTGGATAAGTTTGTTTTTGGAATGGCGGTTAGGTAGTTACCACAGACAGAACAAATCAGGAGTTTGTCTTTCGAATAGGAAAAACTTACACAGCTGAGATAATTTATAATAATATGATTTTACTTCATCATTTGTAATTTATTGTACACAATAACAGAATACACTAACCTGTAATAAATTTCCAGGAGGAACTGACCGCGAATGAATTATGCTAAAGATTCATTACTCGACGAAACCTTGATTATCGTAGAAATGTTTTTAAATTCTCACGTTTGGTCTGCACAAGTTCCGCACCCACATGTCACGGGAAGTTACGCTTTCGTTTGTTATATGGTTAGGTAGTCAGTCGTAAATACTGCTCCCGTTGCAGATCAATGTTTAAAACAGACATTGTTTGACCTTTTACCCAACGTAACGTCCAAAACCGGCCAGCTATTCGCAAAATCACCAATTAATTTTCGTTAATTTTTTTACATTTTTGTCTCAAAAACATAGGTTATGACCCCTCTTTGGAACGACCTCGTTCCAAAGAGGGGTCATAACCTATGTTTTTGAGACAAAAATATAAAAAAATTAGTTATTCAAGAATTTTTTTTGCAAGTGTCGTCTGCTTTTCATGTTGGGTAAAGTGTTGAAAATCTGTACACTAAGTAAGAATATCACAAATTCAAACACCCATTCCCCCCCATAACGAAAACTTGGAATTTAACCAATTCAATCTTGTTTGACAGACCACTCTACCCCTTCAAACAAGTTTAAATTAGCTAAATGTCTCGTTGCATTATTAGGAAAATTTATATTAGACATCGGCGTGCAGAGGTTATAAGGAATAGACAAACATTTTAAGGAGATGATGGATGCCGACATTGTGACCATACACACCTCTTATGCCGTCATCATGTGTAGGACCTCGTAAACCTCGAAAATTATTGTAGTTTTCATCTGTAATGCAACATGTAACTGGGGTATTTTTCCGTTTGTCTTTTGCATATATTTCATGGCCTGGACAGTGAGAAATTTATTTATTTATTTATTTATTTATTGGTGTTTAAGGTCACATATTTCTGCACAATGTCTAATCATGGCCATGACAGTTTTATGGATGGAGGAAGCCGGACTACCCGGAGAGAACCACCGAGCAACGGAGAGCAACTCCACTCCACTCAACTCCACTCAAGCAGGGTTAGCATTGGTTGAGGACAGGTGCACCATCGACGTGCAGTGCGCCTTAGTACACAACGCCACCGTGCCCCCACGTGGGCAATGGGGGTGAAGTGTCTTTCCCAATGACACAACGCGGTTGCCGCAGGTGGGATTCGAACCGAGGACCTCTCGACTTGCAAGCCTGCACCTCTACATACTGAGCCACCGCGCCCCGACATTGAGAAATAAAGAGGCAATAAATAGAGCAATCGAACATGACCGATAATGGCGAACAGACGCATTGCATGAGTTTAACGTTCTAACATCAAACGGTCAATTCAGATTTGTGGACACTTTGAAACCTCACTTTTCATGTTACTTTCACTTATTTTTATGCATAAATGCAGTTGAAAACCTTTCCTTTCGAAGATTGGAGATATGAAATTAACTCAGTTTTGGTTTTTTGATCCTCTGATCAAATTACGGCCAATAAATAAATAAATAAATAAAAATTCGTCTAAATAAAGCTCAAACTGTACAGGAAAAAAACAATTTTCACAGAGCTTTCGGTCTGCTGAAGACCTTCTTCGGGGTAGAGACACAAGAAAAAATACACACAGACGATAAAAGAAATGAAATGTGGCGATAAAAGTTCTCGTGAGCCACGTCCTATCTGAACGGGTGTGTATTACCACCCGAAAAGGAAATAAACTGGGGTAGAAGTACAAAGCAAGAGCAAGAGGTAAAAAAATACTGTTAGACAAATTCTGAAAAGTATTCTAGAAAGCTCCAACTCCCGGAGTTTTGGAATATCGAGCTAATTGACCCTTTCTCTAACAAGATTTCATGCAAACTGATAATAGATTGTAAATATAAAAATGACAGACCCCTTTTTGGGAGCCTTATGGCAAAAAAGATGTGCATATTTTGGGGCCCACAGAGCTCCACTATGCTTTCCATTGCATCTGGAGAATATCAAGTAGATTGCCCCCTTTGCTCACAAACAGCGATAAAAACTCATAATAGCCCATATAATAAAAACATTCCCCTTTCTTTTGTGGGATGCTCTGTGGACCCGCAAGGATGCAAAATTTGGGGGTGCCCGAACAGAACCACTGAGGTTAGCAAGACACCTACTGTTAATTTTGGGAATACTGAGCTAATTGACCTTTCTCTAACAAGATATCTGAGAAACCGATAATAGATTGTAAATCCAAAAATGACACGATCCCTTTTGGGAGCTTTTTGGCACAGAATGGCTGCTATTTTGGGGGGCCCGGAGAGCAACACCATGCTTCCCAAGGCATTATCTATAAATGTGGGGAATACCAAGCAAATTGACCATTTTTCTAACAAAGTCAGAAAAATGATAATAGCCCATACAACAAATATATTTCCCGTCTTTTTGGGGATGCTTTCTCGATCCGGAAGGGTGCAAAATTTGGGGGCCCGCATAGAACCACTGCGGTTAGCAAGACTCCTACTGTTCATTTGGGGAATACCAAGCTATTTAACCCTTTCTCTAGCAAGATTTCAGACAAACCGATAAGATTGTAAATCCAAAAATCACAGAATCGAATAAAAGTAATTTATTAGTAATCAATTTGATTAGTTTGATCTCAGGTTAGTATCGATTGTTAAAAAAAATGTAGTATTGTTATAAAGCGGGAACATTAATAATATTCCTGAATGTGGATCAATATATACAAAAAGCAGGTACACACGTTGTTCTCAAGGACTATCTTGTTTTTACAGTACGTGGAGAGTGGATTACGACTAAATCACCCACGGAGTGGAGATATCGCCCAAGCTATAACTTTCAAATTTTGTACATGTCGACAAAAAACACAAGTAATGTTTCAGCCAATGGACCTCCGGGTTTAACCCGGAGGTCCATTGGCTGAAACTTTGCTTGTGCTCGTTATGCTTTGCAACAAATTTGCAATTATTGCTTGGGTGGAATCTCCACTCTGCGGGTGATTTAGTGATAATACACTCTCTACGTACTGTATATCGGCATTTGCCATGGGAATGGATCTAGTTTTGTACAAAATAAGTGTTTACCTCAAAGTTACTCTACAGTCATAGCTGCTGATACTGAAACATTGGGACGCGCTTGAACAATTGTATACGGGAATTAATTTTGACATGTGCTGTAGTATGGTCCAATAAATCAGATTTCATTTCGACTTGCGCTGTAATATGATGCTTGAACATAATTAATTTTGACTTGCCCTGCACCCTCGATATTGATTAAAAACTGTCATTGAGGACGGAGGGAGAGACTTGATTGAAGCATTGTATGTAGGAATTAGTTTTTGATTTGGTGTTCATAACCTCATAGTGTGCAAAGGGTGGGTCTGAGTGGGGGAGTTGGATCCGTTAAACATGCTAGCCTGAGCGTCATAAAATCTCTCAGTCGAGCGGGTAAAATACGCGAAAATTTATGTCTACCAGGATTTCGTGGCTTTTATCTAATTTAAAACGATTTTAAAACAAATTTATACAGGTAGGTTTGTGCAAGCCATAAAAAGACTGTAAACCACCTGCTTCTACGTGAATAAATTTAATATATGTCGGATTTTAACAGAATGTCTGCAGAAAATACTCTATTTCATTACACCAGGACTTCGAGTTTTGGGTGAATATTGACGAACTTGCAAAACTGAATTTATTATTGCTACCTCCTTCCAAGAAAAACCACACGAAACACCGACACCGCTAAATACCCTAGCCATTCGCGTTTTCGCCGCGCCTAGACATGATGGAGTAGCCTAACCTGTTTTGGACACACGAGGTGAGGAGGCCTTACAAATTTGTGTACAATGGGGTGGTCTGGTCGATTTGGGCCTAAAAGATGCAAAGGCTTTACACATTTGGGCACATGATATCTTACAAAAGGGTGGGGATGCCTTACATCCTTGGGTACATGGGGTGGGGTGGGGGGTGAGGCTTTACAAATTTGGGCGCGGAGTCAAGACCTCGGTGTCATGATCCCGAGATCCACCAAAAGAGGACAGATGTGCACCTTCTATACTACTTACGTCCTTCGGATATGCCTGTGGCATATATCGACCTGGCACCCCTAAATATATTTATGACCCTCCCCTTCAATATGAAATCCTAGCTACACCTTTGATGAGAGCATATATATGGTCATTTGAGTGCAAGAAACAGGCATTGCAGATGGCGCCATCTTACATTCAAGGGGCGATATGTACATATGTGCAATCTTTTGTACTCACACAGAAAACCGACAGTCAAATGACTGAAATGTATTAAAAAATGAAATGATTACGCTTTTTCAAATTAACGTTTGCAACAACAATTCAGAGTGAAAGGAACTTACTGACACATGTCATATAAATTATCACCATTTGTCAATAGGTGCATATTTTATCAGACTCGAGGTTTTGTCTAAATGCAATATTCAGGAATAGCGAGGGGAACTTCGAGCTCAGGTGAGATATTCTGTCACGGGATCCAGGTTCTTTAATATCTGGTGTCCAACACATAATCCAAGACATTAGGTGGCGAGAGGGAGATTATGAGAGCAGGGAAATCGGGGACATAACGGACATCTGTTCCTTTACAGTTTAACTACGGGAAAACGAAATCCAATTAGGACTAGAGAAATCATTATTTCCTCAAATCCCTGCGCGTAATGAATGATATTGTTTTGATAACAATTGAGTTAGTCCATAAGTGTATCAAATGTCTTTAAATGGCTAGGAGTTTTTATTCCTGTACAATGGGCAACTTGCTTCTGAATTCTTGGATCTAAGTATACTCTACCTTTTTGTGGCTCGAATGTAGCTCATAGCTCCTATATGACTCCTAGCTCATATGTGGCTCGCTGCTATATGGTTCCTATTGCAGCTCCAAGGTCATGCAAGAAAAGTAGCTCTTTTGAGCAATTACGCTATGCCTTATTTGCCCAACTACATTCGAGTCGTCTGAGAAAGGCTTGTTTCAGTATCTACTGGATAGCTCATTTGCTCGAGAAGATTCGATTTGTCAGAGAAATCGTCCCCTGAGTTCCAATGTGTTCTATGTGCCTACTGGCACATAGAACACATTGGGACTCAGGGGACGAAATGTCTGTTCCAGTCACAACTCGACTGATGCTTTGATTTATTCTCAGAAACATTTGTATAAAAATCCCTGTGGCAGTGGGCAGGTCATAGTTGAATGGAGACATCTGATTGGGCGAGGCCAAAGGTTGCGAGGACTACATGTAATGTTAGGGTTATAGTAGCCACAACAGAACCTGTTATATGCAGAAATCGATAATTCGAGCCAAAAGTCCGTTTCGGGATGTTGGGGCTTTTTGGTGATTTTCGGTACTTGACAGGTCTATTTGTGTAATTCGATATACTCATATTTCTTTGAACAACACCACCACACTATTTAGTGTCCCATAGCACTAGGGGCTATCACTTTAACGAGGATTCTAGGGGAATCCGTATTAAATAAAGTCGTTTTTGGTTATTTGCGGTTATTGTCGGGTTCTTTCCACTATTTAAATATACTCCTCTTCAGCCAAACACACCGTCCGAGCACACCTCTTTCCTCTTAGAGCCTTTGGGTCACATAGCAACCACTTGAAACAACATAGCATTCTCCGGTAAGCAAATTAGACGATGGAAACATGTCGCCCCATCACACTGACAGTGTGTAGCACTATGACAAGACGTTATAACATGGTCTGTCGCGCGAGCTACCATGGCAAGCCAACATGACGTAACTGATCATGTCACGTCATTTGCCCTTCCTCATCCATTATCTCACCCAAAAGAGGCATTATCCATCCCTGACCTACTATTCACATTCATGCGTCAGATTGTATCAAAGAGGGGTAGATGATCCGAAATCAGATTACACACACCGATCACCAGTTTTCATTTTACATATTAATTGTTTGAAACATACAGTGTGAATGGGTTAATTGATATGACACGAGTGGCAGCGCGCAAGGATAAACCGAGAGGCCTTCACAATTATTAGAAGGACACTCAGCAATTGCGCATGTGGGACTACGTCCGTTATCTGTATAGAATCGAAGCACGAGTCATCCTTTTGATCAATTGATGTTAAACCTCCAATTACTATTGTCAGAAAGCATGTACCCATAACGCTAATAAATAATAAATAAAATCTCCAATTAGTTCATCAACAGGCTCAACATTTGCTGGAAATGGATCTGTTTTAATCTACCGTTAATAATCGTTTTTCAAATGGATTTTATTGTTCTGATATAAAAAATACAAACAAATATTGGTGGCTAATGGCAATTGAATTAACCTTTTTCTCCTCAGCACATTTTGAGTAATATATACACGAAGCAAACTGAGATTAAACCGACAGTATAAACAGGGAATGGTATTCCAAAGGGTTTTCGTGCCATAACTGGCGGACCTCGATGACGTCATTAGCCACATTACTGAAGTCATTATTATGGTCGTCATGGTAACACGCGGGAATGACCTTGTTGGGGTGTCATTACCATGTTAATACGTGATGTCAGTGTTCATAGACAGCATATATAATTAGGGTGACATGTTTTTCCGTTGTCCATTGTCTGATGGAAGACGCCATCTTGCATTTCCATGGTAACATGCGTTTGCTGCTGGGTCGATAAGCCATTACCTTAGACAGAGCAATGTTCCGAGTCTTCCATTGAAATTGATTATTTTAGGCTTCCTTTATTCCCCATCCTTAGGTTCTGGTATTCGATATTAATTCCCATTCGGGCATTATGCGTCTTTTAACAACTTTTTTTTCAGTGTTTGTAGATTCTACCCTGTGTGTAGAGCTACATAGGAGTACGCTCACTTTGAACCGAGTACTCTGTAGTACAGTCATGATGGTTTGTACCCATTTGGGTTTGTGTTTTAACCCCGGACACGTTCATTACTACCCAACTACCAGCTACTTAAGACCTTATAGTGAACTATCACATGGGCCCCATGTTAGAGTAGCATACTGAAAGTGTGTTTGCTTTTTCTCCAGTTATGTCTGCTCTAAACTTTATTCCGCCCACTCCTGTTTGAAGATGTGTGTACTTCACTTTGGGTCCGAATCCACAAATCAAATCGTTCCATTAGGATAATACTACGAATTAGTTTACATTATACACCATAATCACACCCAATATTAGTTCATGGCGAGCTCTTGTCCCCCAATTAATTCTAATGTATCCGTTTGTTTGCTCGTATAAGGTACGAGCACCATGAAAATATCCATCTTGCTATTGGCGCGACACGAAAGGTTCCACCGTCTACTAGTAACCAAATACAGCAACTACGGTCTACAGTTAAAACTAAAAGTTCTGTCACGAACTGTGCGCTTATCTAGGGTTAATTGCGCGTAGGAATTGCGCGCAGTTGCCATGTCGAATGGCATCCAAAGCACAGCAGGTTCTCCTGGTTACTCATGGCAAACACAGGCAATGTTTCTGCCAATGGACTTGGTAACCAGCAGGTCCATTGGCTGAAACATTGCAAGTGCACAGGCCATATGTACAGAATTTGATGGCCTTACTATGGTCATAACGTACAGATTAACGCGCAGATCGACGTGCTATTTGTGCGCATCTCATGACAGGACTTCTAGTTTTAACTGTACCTTATTGTGTTGCAGTAGAAATACCGTCGCTATTTGTGTCACTATTGTGTTGGTCCAAATACTAAACTCTTCAAAAAAATGGAGAAAAAAACACTCTGTAGCTCTACCTGATACCATCACAGCCTCCATTCAACAGATTATAATTCATCAAAAATGGAGAGAAAAACTGTTGTGTATTCGTGCAGTCTATATTAAAAGCTTCTTCACAATTAAATGATTGAACAAATTAGATCTGGTGACATCAATTAAATGTATAAACAAGTATTTGTGGCATGTTATTATATAATCTCCATTGTGACAGATTATTAAATATCATACAAATTTATTAGATATATTTTGATCGAATCGTATTTGTCTGGTGACAGTGGTATGTCTTGTATATGACTGAAGTAGTACTCCGATCCAATTGCTCTTGTGCGTGTGGGGAGGGCGGTCTTGAGTTATTCCGGGTTTTAGAATAGACTTGGGAGGTTTGCAATCAGAATGTCACTGTTAACCTGACATATCATATTGACAAGTTTATCGCAAGGACTGAAACATGGGTTGGAATATTTTAGATCTGAAATTCACCCATCGACATAAATAATGGTGTCACTGTCTTGTTTGATAAAGATGAGATGTAATTTTGAAAAAGTTCACTTTTTGACCAAAACATACCACGACCTTAATTCCCGGGACGGTTATCCACCAGACAACCATAGAATGTACATTACAAATGTACTGCCTCATTACGATAAATGTAAATGCATACAATTCGGCATGACCCATAATCAGTCAAAAATAGGCACCCAAACTTGCCAAAGTTAGCCATTTTGATCTTGAATCTCAGGATTTTCAATTGAAAGAACATTAATAATGGCCTGAATATTAGGAAAGTGATGCCTCATTCCCATAAACACAAAAAATCGTATTAATTCAGCCTAAATGCCGTCAAAATCGGACTTTTGATTTTCTTTACTTCATTTGCTGTATGCTAGATAGTTCGGACACTCTTCGTCCGACCAAAACGCTATTTGTAACAGGGTAGACAGAAATTAGTTCCCCACAAGTTATATTTTCACGCTCTGTGGGATCACAGTGAAGACACAAGAGGTATTTATGACCTTCTCTGTTTCTCAGTACATCTCCTTAGCTAGATATCGTCCTCCTACCATTTCCAAGACAAACAATACATTAAATAGACACGTTTTATACAAACCCACTACAGTACTGTGATTACAAAAGCAGACAGGGACTTATGACCGGATCGTGATTGTGTCCGCTTTGTCGAACACTAGCGAATCTCACTTATTGAAAAAAGGCGTGGCGGAATATTGAATCTCAGATTCACTTTTCGTTTGATATTCAAGATTTAGCCTTGATTTCGCAATATTCTGTTAATGAAATCTCGACCTATTAGGTATCCCTGACTTATCGCCCTTGAAATTATTGGATGGGCGAGCTCCATTTTGTTACTTCTAACAAACGAAAACAACAGACAGCTCTCGGAGGGGTCTGTTGTTTTTTTTTTATTAAAAGTAACAAAAGGAAACTTGTCAGAAGCAACTAGATCACAGATAAGGTGTCGTCGAGAACATCCGTATCAAACCTGAGTAAAGGTCCACTTTGGCTCTTTGTGTAGCGAATGCGTTTTTACAAAAATTTGCAAGTTTTTATTATTCCCGGGAAACGAATTACCAAATCTCACCTTCTAGAATGTTATATTGGTGGAAAGGACAATGTGCGTATTATATGTCACGATGCATATACTATTCATACAATAAACAGAACAAACCATTACAGAACATCAAATGGTGATGAAAGCACAATTTTCTAACTTTTAAATGGGTATCAACTGAGAATAACACTCAAACGTTCAAACTGACTGGAAACAAAATTATAAACAAGCTAGCTTCTATATTTTTATACTACTCTACGGGTCAGTGCCTGATATGGGTGGAATGATGCGCACATCAATGATGTAACTTCACTAACATTTCTAAATTTGGACTTTAATATGAAATTCCCTTACCCTTAGTGTTAAATTTGCTGACAACTTAAGAAAATTAAGGGGAGTTAGCTTTCCAGTAAATTTCTTTCAATGACGAAAATTGCCAGCCACGTGTAAGCCTGTCGCGTTATCGGATCGTGTTTTAGCGGGAAAGGGAGCATTTTTGTGATCATAGTTCTGCAGCTTGGGAGAATCTGACAAACTTTTTTTAGTCAATGTGTCTCACAAATAAAGAAGTACGTAGACAGCTGGATGAAGTCTTTTACTGCTACGCCCACTTTAGCCATATATGGAGGACCTCTATTTACGCCTGTATCCGAGGAGGTTTAATAAAATTTAAGACATACTTAAAACTCGATCGTCTCTCTGAGCCCTTTCCAACAATGAAGCAGATGGTAGGTTTGATTTGCGCATACGAGGACGTACAGATAATCATGGTTAAAAAGGTTACCATAATCGCTTTCAGCAGCGTTAGTGTTAGTATAAATAAATATCGCAAACTTGTAAAATTGCAAGTTAACCCTTTACCCAACTTAACGGCTAAATACGGCCAGCGCTATTCACAAAAATCGCCAATTAATTTTCAATATCTTGTTCACTTTTTCTCTCAAAAACATAGGTTATGACCCCTCTTTGGAACGAGCTCGACGAGCTCGTTCCAAAGAGGGGTCATAACCTATGTTTTGAGACAAAAAATGAAAAAAATTAGTTATTCAACAATTTTGTTGGCAAGTGTCGTCTGCTTTTCAGGTTAGGGAAAGGGTTAAAGCAATAGAAAGATTCACTCACTTTTCTCTTCTTCCACTTCCTCCAATTTCAAGTGAGCACAGTGCTCTTTCCATTAGAATGAACGACGGTCAGCATAAAGATTCATTTCGAGTACAGCATTGGTATGAGGTGTGTACATGTTTGTGAGTTTAAACCATCTTCCCCAGTCGCATATAACTCACATTGTGACCTACGACTCCAGTCTACTGCTCACAAAAACGCGTAGAGATGGGAACGTAAATCAGCTGAGGCAAATGAAGTAGTTCTTAAAAGCTTATTTTTCAATTTAACCTCACATAACCTCAAACTGATATTCAGTGAGATTATATTTCAGTCTGCTCTGATTGTGTTTTTGAATTTCTGTTCTACAGCGGCGATCATTTACATGTAAGAGGCACGGTGTGTCACGTACAGATAGCAAAATGTGATAAACATTAGATATTTCTTACTGAAGCTCCACAGTTTTCCTATCTGTTTGGATGTCGATATCCAGTGTTTTCTTTAATGAGTCGTGTCTATATGTGCGACTGATTTATGGGAAATTAAGAAGAGAACAACAAGAACACAGCAAAGAATATGCCTACACCTAAGCGTAGGAACGCGGCTCAATGATTTCTACATGTTAATGGCTAAACAAAGTCGGGGTCACTGTTGCACACTTTGAGAGAGACCCTGTTGTGAATGACAGTGTGACTTCTCGTTCTTTTCGAGGCTAGTCCCAGGGGCACTGTTCTGTCGTTCAAAACGCCCATACATATCTCTAAACACATTGATCTCAACTCTCTTTGTAGCTTTAGGGTGTTCGTTTCTGATCCACAAGAACGAAACCAACAAGAACGCCACCTATCAGTTAGGCTTTCAACAATCCAAGGACCAGTCTAACACACATCATTGAATAACGATGACGCATAGTTACAGTCATACTTCATTCACTGAAGATGAGGGAAAAAAAAATAAATGATTCAGGTTTCTCGACCAATCTTAATTTTCATTCTCGATCCTAATCTTTTCATGCGCATTTGACAAAAGAGTTATATCCATTTAAAACGATACATAGAGGATACCTACGTTATTTTAGTGAACCTCTGGAATTATCTCGTCATGAGGGTGGACCTGAACGTTTTATTTTTCCCGAATGCTTGCGCGAGAGAAACATAATATTTCCAGGTCCACACGAATGAGATAATTCACGATATTCACTAAAATTGTATAGATTTTCTTTTTATTATATGCTACGTGACATTTTATCTCATTCGTGTGGACCTGAAAATATCAGTCGGTGGGGGAAATAATGCTTTGTCATCAACACACTGAATGAGTACACTGCCCTAGTATAACTATTTATTTATTTATTTATTGGTGTTTAAGGTCACATACTTATGCACAATGGCTAATCGTGACCGTGACAGTTTTACGGGTGGAGGAAGCCGGAGTACCCGGAGAGAACCACCGAGCAACGACGAGCAGCTGTCAGCTCTCCAACATCGTAACTCTGAACTCTGCACCGCAACACAGGCAGGGTTAGAGTGGTTGAAGACATGCGCACCATCGACGTGCAGTACGCCTCAGTACACAGCGTCATCGTGCCCCCATGTAGGCAATCGGGGTGAAGTGTCTTGCCCAAGGACACAACGCGGTTGCCGCAGGAGGGATTCGAACCGAGGACCTCTCGGCTTGCAGCCTGCACCTCTACCAACTGAGCCACCGCGCCCCCTAGTATAACTATACAAGCAGCTCAGTGGGTTCACTGCGTAGAAGTAACCCTACCTCTTGATGGACTCTGTGGGAGCAGGGGGAGTGAACCATTTATTTTCTTAATATGGCAAAGACACCAATAAAAATCAAAAACGAGAGCACGAACTTAAATTAACAGACTTGGATTCTGACTCAGATCAAGAAATAGGGATTATTACTGGAAACACGTGTCCACAATGTATTATTATTTATGCGAGAGAAGAGGGTAAACTAGCATCAGATATTAACCCCTTTGCATTAGAAAAAGCGATGAAAACCGAATATGATCTTCGTGTACGTGGAACGTCTGTCTTGGTCAGAAACGCCATTATTTACCGTACTGAACCTTTGCAATCAAATTTACAGGCTGTAGCAGTACGCCTAACTTTAGCCAAGACGGTAACGTTATGTTCCATTTATGTATCGCCAAATGAAACCCCTTCGGCAGATTCATTTTGAACAACTGATTCACCAGCTCCCAAGTCCATATATTCTGTTGGGTGGTTTTAATGCTCATAGTCCTCTTTGGGGTGTTTCCTGCAACAAATCTAATATATAAGTGCGAATGTTTGAATCTATCTCTCGTTGTTCCGGGTGAACTCCTCCGTTTCTCGACCGATCGATCTCAAATTTTGTACACGGGGGTAATTCGTACCTGCGAGTAAATGGGGTGGGTGCAGTGCCCGTGTGAGGTGATCTTGACCTTGAAATTGATGACCTTGACCTTTTATTTCGATAACGGATGGACCGATTGGGCTAAAATTTCATATGTGCGGGTATATTGACCCACCGATCATTTTGACTTTATCGTGGTGCACGTGCGGGGTGAACTTGACCTTGGAATTGGTGACCTTGACCTTCTATTTCGAAAACGGCTGGGCCAATCGGGCTAAAATTTCATATGTGAGGGAATATTGGCCCATCGATCATTTTGACTTTATCGGGGTGTCTGTGTGGGGTGACCTTGACCTTGAAATTAGTGACCCTGACCTTCTATTTCGAAAACGGCTGATATAACCATCTTCTCCCATGCAACGCCGGGTATTCACCCGCTAGTAAGATATAAAAGGCAAAACAATTGAAGAGCTTATTTCAACATATGACCTGTCCTTGTTTAATGATGGTTCAGACACATATTTGCATACCGCAACTGGTTTTTTACACTTCAGTTGATCTTACAGATGCATGTCCTTCAGTCTTCCTTGATTTTTCTTGGAAGGTTGAAGACTACTCGCGCGGGAGTGACCACTTTCCAATTGTGTTGGAAAGAGTGGTTCCAGAGGAAGATGAGAGGATGTCCCAGTGATATTCAAAAATACTGACTGGAACACTTTCTCGTTGCTGTGCTCTAAACGCCTCAAACGGGAGAAATTTGAGGAAAGTGCTGACCAAATAGAACATTCACCAAGGAGAAGCTTGACACTGCAAACACAGTCATTCCTGAAACCTCGGCAATTCCAAAACGGTTTACCAAAGCACGGTTTGATACTGAGTGCAAACAAGCTATAAAGAATCGCAAGAATACTGAACGGGAATTTAATAAGTCATCAACCACACATAATTTGGACAAAATACGTATTAATCAGGCGAAAACAAAAACGACTTTCAAAACGTTCTTGGGAAACTTATGTTTCTAAACTTAATCAGCAGACACCCATCAACAAAATTTGAAAAGTGATTAAAAATATTAAATGGAAAGAAACAAAATCAACTGTACAACACCTAATTAGTAATTACACCGAAAAAACAAATAGAAGACAAACTGGCCTCCACTTTTTTCGAAGCATTCGTCATCTGAAAATTGTAATCCGGAATTCGTTAGGATTAAAAAACAACAGGAAAAACAAATGATCAAATTTACCACAGAAAATTTAGAGGATTACAACGAACCTTTCTCTATTGTAGAGTTAAATAATTCTTTGCATAAAGCAAAGGATACTGCCATTTGACCCGTTGAAGTACATTACCAAATTTTAAATCATCTACCACAGTCATCACTTGAATTTTTATTATCAATATTTAATGAAATGTGGATGACTGGCCAGTTTCCACCCTCCTGGCGTAAAGCAACAATAATTCCTATTCCAGAGTCTGATAAAGACCACAGCAACCCAAGTAATTATAGGCCCATTGCCTTTACAAGTTAAGTTATCTTTGTAAAACCATGGAACGGATGATCAATGATCGGCTTGTCTGGGTTCTGGAATCGAGAAAAACTTGCGAATGTTCGGTGTGGTGTCAGGAGTCAAAGAGGTACAGTGGATCATTCGGTTAGACTTGAAATGTTTACAAGAAATGCTTCTGCAGAAAAGAACATGTGGTAGCCATCTTCTTTGATCTGGAGAAAGCATATGATACAACGTAGAAGGGTGAATTTTAAAAGAACTTTTCAGCATGTGGTTGAGAGGGTGGATGCCTTTTTTATTGAAAATCATTAAAGGACCGCCAATTTCAAGTTGATGTTGGGACTACATTTTCTGACAAAGAAGAATTAGGGGTTTCACAGGGTAGCATTTTATCTCTTACCCTCTTTTCCGTGAAAATCAATAGTATCATCGACGCAATTGAGAATATGGCAGATTCTCCATTGCATGTTGATAATTTTTTAATCTGCAGTAGCAGCAAAAACGTGAGTAGGTAAAAAAGGCGGATTCAGTATTACTTGTACACGATTTCGTACATGTACACGTACATCGATGTACACCTCCATAGGATTCAGTGTTAAAATCGTGTACAGGTACACGATTTGTCGTTTTTTATGGTGATACAGAATCCGCTTGCGGATTCTATATCACTGGATTCGATATACACATCGCTCAAGAGTATGAAATTTTAAGAAAAATGAGGTGGATTGTCTGATACAGAATCCGCAAATGGGTTTCCCCCATAGGATTCAGTGTTAAAATCGCGAGCAAAAAACGTGTTGCGGTTTCTGTATCATCATCAAAAAGTGGTTTGCGGATTCTGTATCATCCGTATCTGTACACGAGTTTAACACTGAATCCCTATGGAAGCGTACACGAAAACCCATTTGCGGATTCTACATCAGAAAATCGACTTATGTACGGTACATGGAAAAGAGGTGATACCGAACCCGCAATCCCACTGCCACGATGAGAGTAAAAACTGACACTCATGTTTTTGTTCTGGTGTGAATGAAGGTTTTCGTTCAAAAGAGTCGACTATAAACATGCGTGTCAGTCTTTGTTTCTGGTGTGAATGAAGGTTTTCGTTCAAAAGAGTCGACTATAAACATGAGTGTCAGTTTTTGTTTCTGGTGTGAATGAAGGTTTTCGTTCAAAAGAGTCGACTATAAACATGAGTGTCAGTTTTTGTTTCTGGTGTGAATGAAGGTTTTCGTTCAAAAGAGTCGACTTTTAACATGAGTGTCAGTTTTTGTTTCTGGTGTGAATGAAGGTTTTCGTTCAAAAGAGTCGACTATAAACATGAGTGTCAGTTTTTGTTTCTGGTGTGAATGAAGGTTTTCGTTCAATGTAAACGAAAAAAATTGAGTTTCGAAAAAATTAGAAAAAATCGGAGGTAAAAAATCGTTTGTTCACGTTTTGTCACTGCTAATTTTGTAAAGTAAATTTTAATAAAACACTTTATAGAATGTTTCATTCAAATGAAAAAATAGTTCGTAATTGACACTCATGTTTTTGTTGTGGTGTGAATGAAGGTTTTCGTTTTAATGGATCGTTTTAATAATAGATAATAAAACGCATTTTTCCACTCAATTAGGTTTGAGTGGTAAATTTTTAATATATTCGTGATAATGTTCGGAGATGTGAATGAATCCTTTTAACAGACGTAATTATTCTCAAACGCGTTAAATCAGAAACCGGTTTCTTTATGTGCTAAAACTTTTAAACTTTTCAAGTTTTCCCAGTTCAACACTGAGTGACTAATCGGTGATGCGATTTTAACGCGTTCGGGGGCAAAACGTATTTATATAGTTTTTATCGTGTAAAATGTTTTTTTCTCAACTGTTTTTTTAGTTATTATATTAAAGACAGAAGATTTCTATTTACTTAAAACATAAAAAAATAATTATACATTTAATTTTAAAAATAATAAATAATTCACATTAGCATTCTCAAAGGAACATTAATAATTTAAAAACGAAAAATGTGTTTACAGATGGATGCTAAACGTCGAGATCATATTTTAAACGAATATGAACGTGCCAAGAAGAGCATTCAATCGGCTGACAGAAGCAGACGTCTCGGAGAGATGGAACTCAGACGCGAAACCACAAAAATATTTAAACCCGTGATGGATGTTCAAGAGCGAAGCAAGAAGGAGATAGTTGAAGAATTGAGACCCATAAAAGAGAGTTCTTTGAGAATGGGTTCGTTGCCCGGTAGTTTTGGAAATCAGTATTCCTTTCAATCTACACCGGATTACGTTCCCACAGGGATTCAAACCGACGTGAGCGACGATACAGCTTCAACTATCATCACTGATAGCGTCGCGTCGTCCGAGGATGGCGGTAAGAGAGATCTGTTGTATGGAATTTATAAGGATTCTGATGGTAGAACTTTTGTGGGCGATACAGAAGTGGAAATGGATGATGAAGATGTAATTGTCGGTTCGAATAAGTATAAAATAACTGATGGACTGCGCAAATTGCTCCTTTTCGACAAGCCTGGAGATTACACGGAACAGGATTTTGACAATTACGGCCACATTCTCGTTCAGACCCACGCCATGCTGAGAAATAACGATGCCAGAGAGACGAGACCCAAAGCCAACAGAGGTTACAAGTGGACGAAGGTGGTGAAACCCATATGGGATATGAATAAGAAGTTCGTCGAATCGGTGACTGGTAAAGGGGTGGAAACCACTTTTCTTCCGAGCGATTCTGACGCTCTGTCTTAGAGATTGAGATTGTTGATGGCGAGTAGACGCGCTGGTAACACAGGATTACATAATGAGATAGTTAGCATATGTGATGAATTGTTAAGACAGAAGGTTTTGAATAAAAAACATTATAAAAGGCTGATGAACGAATTGAAGGATTGATGTATGTAATAAGTAGAGAGAAACAAACAAACAAACAAAAATATATAAAATAATAAAAACAGTAAATTTTTACACTAGAATAATAAAAGTATTTAAACAACAAACGATTTACCAGTGAAAAACAAAATATATTATAAAATAAAAATATGTTGGTGATAAAGAACAGGGGATACGTCAGAACTTACGTTCAAGGCGGTTCTGGCATCGTCGATTCTATAATGCGAGCGTTCAAGAGTGATGTGGGTAGAAAACTCGCATCGACCGCATTTGGTTTAAACAATATTTATTTCAAGAATATAATAACAGAAATTGATACATGCATTGATGTGGATTCGGCAGGAAGCTGTAAGCTTATACAAGGCCGTTTCCACCAAAACAAGATTACATGTAGTTGCCAATGACAATAGCAGGTATATGGATGACTTTATGTCCTTAGTTGAACAGTATTTGCATACATAACATAGGCGTCAGTAGTCGAGCTCATACATCGTTGTCCGTGGGTCCCCGCCCCGTACTCCAGGCCAACATCTTACCCCACACAGATATAGTACGAGTATTGCACAAGAGACGTCTTTAACCCCTAAACATTTATTTTCCGTTTCAAAAACACAATTCTTCGGCCCCAATGGAGCGGGCTCAATAAGCTCACTCCAGTGGAGGGTCGCGAGCCACGTTTGTGAGTCCAAAATTGTAAAGGAAGTAAAGTTTGGTCACGTGGAGTATTTGTTAATAGGACCACCCAATCTTGGTCATCGCGTGAGGCAGGGGCAGGGACCACCGGAAGACGATGTGTTAGAATATTGAGACTACAGGCTAGTCAGCTTGAATACATGGTGCATTTACTACACAGGAATAACATAAGTAACGTCTTTCGAATCGTTTCGCAAAAGACTATATGTACAAACCGTGAATACAGTCCGAGTGGCGCCGAGCTGCAATGAGAGTTGAGTGGTGGTGAGGTCTATAATCGTTCCGTTCAGCTAGTTTGGTAACCATGTTCATAACAATTTAATATTTTGACCGGTTTAATACGATGATACAAATTAATCATTGGAATCGCTTACTTGATAATATAAAATCGTGTACCACTTCAAAGATAAGACGGTTGTCTTCATTGTTCAAGAATTCCAAACCAAAAAGAAGTGTAGATACGTCCGCCCCAAAAGGAAGTAGGTTAATTGTATAATTACGAGCGTCCGTGAAAATAGGACAATGCAAGAGAAAGTGATCAGTAGTCTCTCGCTCGCCACATTGGCATGTGGGGTTTGGTAATAAATGATTATCATATAAGTGTGAATTGAGGTTACTACACCCCAGTCGTAGCCTACAATGGTATATTTGGGCTGTGCGAGATTTCGCATCACTATAGAACTTTGGAGGTCGTTGATTACCATCGTTTAGGAAAGTTTTAAAATTAATCAATGACGAGTTCTCACGAACAGGCATGGGCAGGTTATTCCATTGGTCGGTAACGCTGGGGATGAATGAAGACTTGTACAGTTCGGTCCGACTGTATGGAACACGATGGTTTTGACTTGATCGGAGGCTGAGTAGTGGATTGGTCAAAGAGACAAGTGGAGGGACTTTACTGGAGATGTGTGGAGGTACCATGCGATGGTGCATTTTAAAGAACTGAATCAACTTGTGTTTGCGACGTCTTTCTTGTAATGGGTCCCATCTTGTTTCTAAATAAAGTGAGGCCTTACTAGCACTAACAGTTGCCCCCGTAATAATCCTTGCCGCTGCAATCTGTATTTTTTCCAGTTCCGTCACTTGGGTTATAGAACAATTGTCCCAAACAGTATCCGCATATTCAAGAAGAGGCCTAATAAAAGCAAAATATATTTTTTCTAAGACACTACGATCTAAATTAAATTTGTGCCTCCTCAGTAAGTCTAAGCGAGACCAGACTTTAGAGCAGATATGGTCGATATGATCGTTCCATGTGCAGCTACTGTTCAGTATGACCCCTAAGTGTTTGTGAGTAGAGACTTCAGATATCTGAGTACCGCCTAAGAATAAGGCTGGATGGTAGATGGGGTTGCTTTTGCGCGATATTAGCATACTTTCAGTTTTGTTCGGATTGAACTCCACCAACCATGTTTTAGCCCAATGTTCAATTGTGGCCAGATCATGATTGATTACATTCGAGGCTTGTTCGGGGTTCTCTATAATGAGATATAGGGATGTGTCATCTGCGAAGAGGCGAATACTGCTCAGTAGATCTCTGGTAATATCGTTTATGTATATAAGGAACAATAAAGGCCCGAGAATTGATCCTTGTGGGACACCGGCATTAATGGGTCTCCATGCGGATGTCTCTGACGATATCACAACTCGCTGTAACCTATTTGCAAGGTAAGATTTTAAAAACAGCAGAAGTTCACCGGAAACGCCAATATTCTCTAGCTTGTAGATAAGACCAGCATGCCATACTTTGTCAAAAGCCTTACTAACATCACAAAAGACAACCCTGACTTCTTTACCTTCATCAAGGGCTCGACAGAATTCATCATATATGTCAGTCAGTTGGAGGACGGTTGAGTCACCGGGTGTAAAACCGGACTGAAATTGACTGAGAACGTTATTGTCAATTAGGAACTCCCACAAACGCTTAAACACACATTTTTCAAAAATTTTACCAACACAACTAATCAGTGATATTGGGCGATAATTAGTAACAGAGTTGGAGGGCTGTTTTTTCAATATTGGGGAGAGGTTTGCTTTTTTCCACAGTGACGGAAAGTACGAATTATTCATTAGGATATTGAATAAAATCGAGAGTGGTTCGCATAGGGAAGACTTACATTCTCTGAGGAGACGCGGGCTTATTAGATCTGGACCAGATGCTATGGACACTTTTATCGACTTCATTGCAGAATATACTTCACTGCAATGTAGAGTAATACAATCGATACTTACGGAAACTCGAGGTGGTGCGTTTGGCAGAGAAGCATTCGAATCATCAACTGTTGAGATAGAGCTGAAATATTCATTGAGCACTTCAGCTTTTTCAACACTTGAAGAGTAAATTTTGTTAGAATGGATGAGAGTAGGAATTCCCGTTGAAGTGCTGCTGCCGATGAATGATTTCAGGGTCTTCCACCAACGTGATGATGGTGTTTCGCTGCTCCTCAGTGTTGATTGGACTTTGGACAAATATGACGCCTTGGCCTTCCTAATGGCCGATACAACTTCGTTCCGCTTCAGTTTATATTTTGCCCAGGCTTGTGGAGTATGGGTACGTTTGGCATTGCGATACAAACGTTTTCTCTGTCTAATCAGTAATCTTATTACATTATGCATCCATTTCGGTTGGTCTGTTCGCGTGGTAATAAATTTGTTGGGTATATAGAGAGATGCAGTTTCGAGTATCTTATCGGTAAAATTAGAAACTATAGTATCGAGGCATGTATTATCAAAGAGAGAACTCCAGTCGACGCTAGAGAGGGCTTCGTTTAACTCTTCGTAGTTACCCTGGGAGTAGAGCCATATTCTCCTCTTAAATGAGAGGAATGGTAGTTTTACAAATTCAACCTCGAGTGAAATTGGACAGTGGTAGCGTGTCATGTCTGGGATAAGCGGTTCGATTACGTCACAGCTTTTCATGTTGATTGTGTCACTAAGAGCAAAGAGATCCAACAATGAGGTCGACGATTCGGTAAAACAAGTTGGCTCACGTACAACTTGCCTTAGATTGAAATGATGTAATATTTCAGAGAAACCACTTCTTGAGGGAACGACTTGGTTGTCATTAAAATCACCTGTGACGATTAAATCGGCAATTTTCGTGTCTCTGGCTTTTTCGATGGATGCGGATATGGCTTCCCATGTATCTGGTGGACTGTTGGGTGGCCGGTAGAATACCCCTAAGAGTAACGGTCTTGTTCGTTTTGTAAATACTTCCGCCCATATGCACTCCGTATTCAGCGTATGTAGGTCCGGCCTTGATCGAAATGAAATACCGTCTTTGATATAAATGGCAACCCCACCTCCCCTTGTCGAGCGGTCAAATCTCAATGGTTCTTGGAACCCGTGGAGGGTGACATCGGGTGTCGGATCATTGCTATCCAGCCATGTCTCTGACAAGGCCACAATGTCAAAGGATGCATATTCATATTGAATGATATCAAGTTTGGGTTTTAGACTCTGGATATTAAGATGGACTATTTTTAAAGTATTCTGGTTGTGATCCGAGTTGGAGGAATTTGGACCAGGGTTAGTTTCGATGTCACCGCACAATAATAACCTTAAGGCCAAATGGAGCAATGAGATGGCAAGGAAAGCTGAAAACATTACTTTTAGTGTGAGCGCAATCTTCCAAACGTTCGTGTTGCTATAAAAATATGAAATTTCATCCGGATGGTTTACTAAGTGAAAATTAGGGAACTCACTGAAGTGGCCGAGAAACAAGGCAACAACAGCAGTAAAGCTTTCATGCAGCCCAACCCCACTGAGACGCAGGAGCAAGTAAGCTAAGACACAAATGGATCTCTTCTTCGGTAAACAACCCTTTAAATGACGACAATAAACTTTGAAGTTGAAAGTGCCTATCCGAGCACGATATGATTCAAGGGAACACATAGTCAACTACTTTTTAACCTGTTGGTACAGATCAAAAATTATCTTCAGAAACAAAGTTGTATTCAAGCTGGTTGATAGCACAAATGAAAATGTGAAGAATACTTTTGTACAGTAACTTATATACAGAATAATAACAAAGGGTTAAAAAAAATAGAAAATTAAAAAAAAAGAAGCGTTGTTAACTTTGTTAACAGATATTACGAGAGCTTATAAGAACAACGTTTGGCATAACTGGACTAATGAGGTAAGTTTTGCTTTAGAATACCTATTGGTACGTATAGCGGGAAAGAGTCAAGTAAAACATATTGACGTTGGGAGGTAGCAGTGACAATATTCGTGGTTGTTCTTTTTTTTCTTTGACGTGATGGGTCATTTTTGGGGCATTTGGGAATTACCTAATCTGTATGCATTTGCCCTGTTACAGATCATAAATTGTCCCAAGGCAAAGACATAAGCACAAGATTATGATAAATCTAACATTTCTTTGTGGTCAATGTGGTTATGTTGTGTATAACTGAGGCAATCAGTGAAATAAGTTTGCTACCCAGTGGAACATTGTTACGCACATATCCCGTGTATTCGACCAGGTGGTCCCACATAACACGCGTGAGGTCCATCAATTCCATATTGGACTCCAGCACAGCGACCGCATTTGAGGTTGGTAAGAAGACGGCTTTGGATGCTGGTAAGAAAGCCGCTTCTGAAGCCAGTGGTAGGATAGCTTCTGTAGCAGGCAAGAGGGCAGCCGACGCGTTGATCGACAAGTTGATCAGTCCACCGGCGAAGCGAGCTGCGTTAGATCGAACGCCGAAAAGTTGGAAAGATTTTAAGGATGCTGTAGTACCCATACAAGATTTAGCTAAAATGACGAGTGGATCTGGATTGAAGAGAACTCGTGACAGTGTAATATAAATAAATAATAATATTAAAAACTGAGTTTGAAAAAACATAAAAAATTGTGTTTGAAAAAAATCTAAAATAACAAACAAAAAAATAAAAAACAAAAATGAACATTAAAGATATGTCTTGGAACGACGCCGCGACCAAGAGGTCGAATAACGAGTTCTTTCCCAAAAGCATAAGAGGCTTGATAGTGGGAAAATCGAATTGTGGAAAGACCAATCTGTTGATGAATCTGTTGTCCCGACCCAACTGGTTGGATTACGACAGATTGTTTGTGTTTGGCAAGAGCTTGTTTCAACACGAATACAGATTGCTTCGAGAGTGCATGGATCGTAGATTGCCCAAGGACGTCATAGCCAGAATCTTTGACAGTAGGGAGGAATTCGACAAAAGTGAAGCTCCTCTTTCGACTATTTTGGACGGTGCGGCGATGGAATTGATGAAGAGAAATGCCTCTTCGAAAGTTGAGTGTCGATTTTATGAGAACGCTAGCGACGTTCCGGATCCTACAGAATTGAAATCGGAAGATAAGAATCTCATGATTTTCGATGATCTGCTTTTGAAGAGACAGAACCGATGCGAATTGTATTACGTTAGGGGTCGACACAGCAACGTGGACTGTTTCTACCTGTCGCAGAAGTATTTTCGATTGCCCAGACAGACGATAAGGGAGAACGCTAATTTTCTATGTCTCTTTCGCCAAGATCTCGAGAATCTCAATCACATCTACGGCGATCAAGTCGCAAACGACATGAGCGTGGCGGAATTCAGGAGATTCTGCAAGAGGGTTTGGGATGGAGGACTTTACAATTTCGTCGTGATCGATTTGACTAGCGAATTTAATCGCGGAAAATATCGGTGCGGATTCGACAAGTTTTATGTTTCTGATGATAATAAGATAGAGCATGAAAATAAAAAAACATTAGAAAATAATAAATCTTCAAATAATTAGTTTTGAAAAAATAAAAATAAAATTAAAATATAATGTTCGAACAAGGAGAATTGTTAGAAAGGATAGCTGAGAATACGGCTGCAAAACAATCCATTCAAATCGTGGTGAGTGGCGATTCGACTCGATTCGCGACGAAATTCGAACCTTCCATCGAATTGAATAGGGAGAAATGATACGAGATGGCGTTGGTGAATCTGGAGACTTATTATTCCTTTCCCAACGTCACCGAAAAGAATAACTCATTCAAGTATTCCTACGGAGTAGATTGGTTGGAGATTCGAATTCCCAAAGGAAGTTACGACATAGACGATTTGAACAATTACATTCAGACGCGAATGAAGACGGATGGAAAGGGAAGCAACAAGATCAGACTCACTTCCAATCCTAATACCTTACAGACGATGTTGGATTTGGAAGATAATTTTCGAGTGGATTTCAACACGGATGATTCTATAGGCAAGATGCTGGGATTCGATCAAAAGATGTATCGAGACCATGCGGCATCTGAAAATACGGTTGACATTCTCGCAGTCAATAGCATTCTGGTGAACGTGGATGTGATTGCTGGAAGCTACATGAATGGTAGCACTCAACCGACGATCTATTCCTTCTTTTCAAACGTGTCGCCGGGTTATAAGATCGTGGAGCGACCTCGAAATTTAGTTTATCTACCAGTGATTTTAGACACGTTGTATAGTCTCAAAACCACGTTGACGGATCAAAATGGTGAACTGTTAGATCTTCGCGGAGAGAGGGTGACGATACGATTTCACATAAGAGAAATATAAAAGCAAAAAAAAAAAAAATATTGTGTATATATATAAATAACAAAAATAAAATAAACGCAATATTAATTTTACAAACATTATTTAATATATATAATTATCATTAAAACAAAAAAACAATTGAAGAAAATATATTTTAAAAAAAAGAATTATGACACAATACGTGGTTAAAAACGTGAACATATCTGTAGGACAGAGGAAGAAACTTAAGAGAGCGTTAACAACTCGAGACGAGGTGGTGAGATTCAAATTCACTCACGAAGATCTGACGACGGGCGGTCAGGATTCAATCGCCTGGACCAGAAGTCAAATCAAAAGGATGGAGAAAGCGATTCGTGATCGAAGAGAGTTGACGGTGAGATTGAGTCCCGCTCAATTGAGATACAATTTGAGAATGAAAGGTGGTTTCCTACCACTATTGGCAGGAATCGCCGCAAAAGCATTACCCTTCGCCGCAAAGTTATTACCCTTTCTCGGAAAGACTCTCGGCGTGGGAGCTCTCACGGGACTCGCGAGTTCGGGAGTTGAGAAATTAATGGGTGGCAGTGGACTGTTTTTGAAGAAGGGAGGAGCCTGTGTCGCGTCCACGTAGACGACAGCGGTAAAGGATTGTATCTAGAACCCATAAGAGGTGACAACTCTTTGAGTGGAAACGGTCTCTATCTGAAGAGTGGACGGAACGTTGAGTGACGCGGCAAGGGTATGTTGTTTGGTGAGAATTCGCCGTTTAAGAATATACCGATTTTGAATATGTTATTATAATGTCAAAAATTATATAAATATAAATCATAGAAAGTATAAAATAATATATAAAATGGATAAAAAGGTGGAAAAACAATTAGATGATAATGATGAATATCGTGAGATAGAGTGCAAAAAAGATGTGGAAAAATGATTAGACGCTAATGATGGATATCTTAGGAAAGGAATAATAAAAGAGTTAAATAAAGATCGGGATAGGCGGTTGAAATTTAAAAGAATGAGACGTTTTCCACCGTCACCACTATCTTCTAAAGAGAATGGTAATGATGCGAGTGTTACCGAGAGATGCACACCATTCGTTCATAATTATGATTTGGATAAACAAATGTGTTGTTATAAAAACGTAGCATATTACAAAAAAAAGAAAGAAAAGAAGAATCGACGCTGAAATTTAAGAAAAAAGGAAATGTTATTATAATATATGGATAATAGTGAAGAAGGAAAAAAAAAAAACAAAAAAAAATGTAATGAGATCTAAAGATGAACTCATTACTTTTTTTTTTCCTTCTTCTTCACTAAAAATCAGTCTCTCTATTGTTTATATTTTCAAGTCCGTTATTAGCATGTTGACACTCGTTTGTTCTCCTTTTTCGAAAATGTGTTGAATGTTTATCTTTACTTTTTTGAGTTTTTTTACATCGGTGAACTCGCTCTCACCACCTGATTTGTTCACGAGTTCGAGAGAGATATTTGGATATATGTAACTTCCATAGAACAACGTAAAATCATCCTTGTCGAATTCTCGATCTTTGGCGATGACGATTTTCTTTAGATTGTTTTGGTACTCATAAAAGAAATCGAGCATGGCTTCATCCAATTTCAAAGGCATGTGATATTTGTCATGTTTGTGCTCTAAGCCCTTCGTCTCAACCTCGTTCAATTCGATGGAATCGTGTCATTGTAATCTATAGATTTTAAAACCGAATTTCTTACACGTTTCAACTCGTTTCAATTTCAATTCGCATCTTTTAGGTGTTGTTGTGAAGATCGATTATTTGGTTTTTTGTTTTATGAATTCTTGCAAATAATGTATATTTTAAATTTTGTATTTGAATAATAATTTGTTAAAAAAGTTTGTTTTTTTTTGCTCTTTATATATATATATACAAAAAAGTTTTTTAATTTTAATTTTCTTTAATGTGAAAATTTTTTTTTTTGTAAAAATTTTTTTTCTCTTTATATATATGTTTTAATTCCTTCAAAAAAATTGATTAATTTTTTCAAAAAAAAAATTTTTTTTTGAAGGAATTAAAACATATATATATAAAAACAATTTTTAAACTTTTTTTTATATATATAAAAAGTAAAAAACAAACTTTTTTAACAAATTATTATTAAATACAAAATTCGAAAAAATATTCTTACAAATGGAGCAAACAAATAAAAAAATGGAAAATTTAAATGAGAAAACCGTACCTCAGTTAAACGAGATTTGTAAACTATTAAAAATTCCACATTTCAGAAATCATAGAACTAAATCAAAAAAAATTGAAGTCATACAGGAATATTTGCGAAACGATGAAAAGGCAAATGAAATGTCGATAGCAACGACATCAAAAAATGCATCAGTTGTGAAAAATGAGAAGAAGAAAAAGATAGTAAAAGGAATCGAAATGCCGACGTCGAAAAAAAAACAAAAACATTTTGATTGTGAAAAATAAGAAGACGACTAAACAAAAAGCCGTTGAAGAACTTCAAGTTTCAAAAGAAAAGAAAAAAACCCTAAAACGAAAACGAGTGATGCACATCAGATTCTAGACAAATGAGATATATCGAGCGAAATTGGACAAGCAATCAACGAAGGGAAAGGAGAAGAATATGTAGCATGACTCTTCATGGAACTATTCCAATCAAAGCCTGTAGAACGGGAGAGTGCAATCAAAGGCATTTTTAAAACTTTCGACGTGGTTCCCTCGTTCAAGAAAATCGATCCGAAATTGTTCATGGAATGGGTGAAGAAAAAAGTATTGGATTTTTGTCGCAAACACATGAACGTGGGACTAAAAAGTAAGATGATACTCCATTGTGTGATGAATAAAATTGACGTGAAGTCCGGCGAGAGCATCGTGACAAATGCATTTTTCAGATCTAATGTCGAACCTGTATTTCGAGGTTCAGATTTATCAGACATTTTCAAAAAGATGAAAGACAAGATGTTGACATCTCTCGCGAATTATCAACGTGAAGGTAGTAATTGGACGTTCGATGAGGTGTTGAAACTCGAAATTCATATAACTGAAAACGATTCGTTGAAAGGGTCTTCCTACGTGAAATTACCGTATTTCTTAGCTAAAAAACACTCCGTGGTCAACGTGAGAAATAAAGATGATCAGTGTTTTAAATGGGCAGTCACCTCCGCTTTATACCCTGTCAAAATGAATTCTGATAGAGTTTCTTGTTACGAGGAGACTTCTAAAAACCTCGATTGAACCAGAGTGACTTTTCCAACAGAGTTAAAACACATCGAACATTTCGAGGTTCAAAATCCCACTGTAGCGATGAACATCTTGGGATACGACGATGAAAAACGAACGATCTATCGTCTCTGACAGACTTCGTATCTCGAAAGAGAAAAGATGATTATTTTATTAT
Source organism: Pictodentalium vernedei (assembly GCA_031216915.1). Classification (NCBI taxonomy): domain Eukaryota; kingdom Metazoa; phylum Mollusca; class Scaphopoda; order Dentaliida; family Dentaliidae; genus Pictodentalium; species Pictodentalium vernedei. The sequence continues at coordinate 48,169,008 of CM062289.1, forward strand.
TGATTTCGAATGGTGACAATCGTCATTATTGTTGGGTTAAACATCCGAGCCGATTACTGTCGAGACAAAATAATAAACATAAAGGAAAGATATGTTTATGTTGCAACTGCATGAACGCGTTTAAGAGCGAAAAATCGTTAGCAAAACATCAGGAATATTGCAACAAAAATCAAGGTGTCGCCGTCGAAATGCCCAAACCCAACACCATTGTGAAGTTTGAAAATCACAATAAAAGGTTAAAAGTACCATTCATCGTGTACGCCGATTTCGAATGTTTCACCGCGAAAATGAGTTCCTGTCAACCCAATGCTCTTCAAAGTTACGTCGAAAGATATCAAAAACACATACCTTCAGGCTATTGCATTTACATGAAATGCACTTTCGACTCGCAACACGACATGGGTCCCTTCACCTACATGAAACAGTGCGAAGACGACGACGTGGACCAAAGGTTCGTGGAAGAGTTAGAATCGAAAATTCAAATGTTATACGACAAATTCAAAACTCTGGCGAAAATGATCATCACGCGAGAGCAGCAGGACGAAAATAACAGAGCCACCGAATGTCACATATGCAGACAATCATTTGTTGAGAATTTGGAGGAAAATAAGAAGGTCAGAGACCACGATCATTACACGGGTCTGTATCACGGTCCAGCTCACAGCAAGTGTAATTTAAAATATCGAGACGCCGTTTTCTATCCGGTGATATTTCACAATCTCTCGGGTTACGACAGTCATCTGTTCGTGAAAAATCTCGGCACTTCCCACGAAGAATTAAATTGCATCGCGAGCAGCGTAGAAAGATACATTTCCTTCACGAAATGGAAGCTCATGGAGAAGAAAAGAGTAATCAATGGAAAGACGAAATTCATTCGTAGAGCCATACGTTTCATCAACAGTTTTAAATTCATGTCGACCGCTCTGGAAAAATTAGTCGATAACATGAGCAAGGATAAATTTAAAATCACGAGCGAACATTTTGGAGAATGAGTAGATGTCATGTTGAGGAAAGGAGTCTATCCTTACGATTACATGAATGATCTAAAGAGATTCGACGACACTGCACTACCTTCAAAAGAAGATTTTTATTCAAAATTATACAAATCTGACATTTCCGACGAGAATTACGAACACACTAAAAACATGTGGAAATCATTTGATATGAAAACCATGAGAGATTATCACGATCTCTATCTAAAGACTGACGTTCTGCTCTTGGCAGACGTGTTCGAAAATTTTCGAGACGTCTGTCGTCGAAATTACGATCTGGATCCGTGTTGGTATTTCACCGCACCCGGTCTGGTGTGGGACGCTCAGCTGAAAACTACTGAAGTCCAATTGGAATTATTATCTGACGTTAACATGTTGCTCATGTTTGAAAGGGCTGCGAGAGGTGGCGTCTCGATGATCTCCCACAGATATTCTGAAGCTAACAATCCCTACATGAAAGAAGGTTTCGATTTGAAACGGTCGATTAAATACATACAGTATTGGGACGCTAATAATTTGTACGGTTGGGCTATGAGTCATCCTTTACCGATTGGAAATTTCGAATGGGTGACGGAACCGGAAGAGATGCAAAAATAGAGAGACTATCCTTGCATTTTAGAAGTCTATTTGAACTATCCAGAAGAATTACACAATCTACACAACGATTATCCGCTGGCTCCCGAACGAATGGAACTGAATGAAGGAGACGAGGAAAAACTCATACCCAATTTATTTAACAAATGTAACTACGTCATCTACAGTGAGAATTTGAAACAATACATCGATTATGGTATGAAATTAGTCGACATACATCACATCATTCGATTCAACGAAGAGCCTTGGATGAAAAAATACATCGATCTCAACACGAATCTCAGAATTCGAGCTGAGAACGATTTCGAAAAAGATTTCTTCAAACTCATGAACAACTGTGTGTACGGTAAATCGATGGAAAACATCAGGAAGAGAACCGCCATTCGACTCGTCACATCTGAGAAAACAGCTAAAAAATTAGTGGCAAAACCCAATTACAAACACCGAACCATATTCGACGAAAATCTAGTGGCCGTTCACATGCAAAAGACACACCTGAAGTTCGACAAACCATATTATCTTGGACCGATCATCTTAGATATCAGCAAGCGATTGATGTACGAGTTTCACTACGATTATGTCAAACGAAAATTTGGTGATAAAGCCAAACTACTGTTCACCGACACAGACAGTTTAGTTTATGAGATAGAGACGAAAGACGTCTACCGAGATATACCTCCGGACATGGCCGCATGGTTCGACATGAATAATTATCCCGTCGATCACCCGTCCAACATTCAATCGAACGACAACAAGAAGGTGTTGGGTAAATTTAAGGACGAGAGCAGCGGTAAACAAATTGTGGAATTCGTGGGCTTGAGACCCAAACTGTATGCTTATCATCTAGAAGATGAAGAGATCAAGAAGTGCAAAGGGGTTAAAGCGTGCGTGGTGAAGAAAAACATCTCTTTCCAAGAGTATAAAGATTGTCTGTTAGGAAGTGGTCCAGTGTATAAGACTATGAAATCGATTTGAAGCGAAAATCACGACTTGTATACCGAAATAGTCAACAAGATTTCGCTGACGGCCGACAATGATAAGAGAGATTCGTGTTAGATGATAAAATAAGCACTTTGGCACTCGGAAATTGTACTTTGGATCTAATTTCAGACGATATGATTGTGGATGATTGGATTCCAGATATGAGTAAGGATGATAGGATTCCAGATATGAGTAAGGATGATAGGATTCCAGGAAAATCAAGAGGAATTAGACGGATTCAAGATTATGGAAATTGATAGAGACATCGAGAGAGTTAATTTAAAAAGAAAAAAAGAAAAAAAAATAACGTCATTTTAGTGAATTATAATAAAATAAATAAATAAAAAAAATATATATATGCATTTATGAATAAGAAAATAGAGATATCCGTAGAAGGTGTCATCTTACCTAATGAACCCCTATCCAACATCGATCTGTCGAATGCGGCAAAGGATTTGAAAATCAAAGATTTTCTAGGCGTGTTTTCTAGAGATGCCTTGCCGAAGAGAAGACCTCGACAATCGGAATGCGGAATTTTAAATCTTGACGATTTATCGGGTGAAGGCACTCACTGGGTGGCGTGGTTCAAGAACGGGAAGAAGAATTATTATTTCGACAGCTACGGAATCTCGCCACCGAAAGAAATAAAGAACTATGTCAAGAAATCGATGATTCGTTACAACACAGAATGAGTGCAATCACCAGATCAAGTGTTTTGCGGTCACCTGTGTCTCTACGTTCTCAAGAGATGGTCTGAAGGAGATCGGTTTCAAGACATTCTCAATGATTTACATTACAGAGAGATTTTTTTTTTTTTAATAGTATTTAAAGATAAAAAATTATTTTAAAAAATTTTAATCGAATAAAAACGAAAAATAAAAATAAAATAATTCATTTTTTAGTAAACTGCGTTTTGAAATATATTTTTTTAAAAACAAAAAATCTCAAAACAACATGCCAGGCGATAAATTTGGTAGAAGTGATGACGAAAAAGTCAACCTAAGAAAGAAGAGGAAGATGTTCAAAGTCGACGATGGTTACGATGTTGCCAACTTGGACGAACATTACGTTCGGAGATACGAACCTCGAGAGGAACCATTGAACATGAACGATAAGAAGCTCTACAATCTTCACGAGCCGATAGATCTCGCAGATGTTGCGACTAAAAAATACGTCGACAGGGGGAACGCCGATTTCGAATGAATCATGCTAGATAATTACATGGATAAAACCATGACCAACGATCTCAATCTGAAATCTAAACGTTTGGTGAATGTCACAAATCCCATTGATCCCACGGATGCCGCGACCAAGAAATATGCGGACGACTCTCACACGAGATTCAGCGAACACCTGAGAAATAGATACGTTCAGAAAACGATGCACTCGGAATTGAATGCCAATTCTAACAACATAACGAATGTGGCCAATACCACGAATCCCAAGGACGTGGCGACCAAACACTATGTAGATCTGGAACAGAGAAAGTCTGACAGACGAGAAATGAAATCAGATCTGAATGCGGGATTCAACAAGATATTGAATCTGTCGAAGGTCGACGACACGGATGTGGACTCAACTGCAGTCAACACGGGCTACGTAGATTCTGCCGTGATACGATCACAAGAATACCTAGAATTGCAAGTGGACAATCTCTACCTGAACAAACAATCTGGTGGAACCATGGAGGGTGGTATCGACATGAACGGTGAGAATTTATTCGGACTCAGTCACGATCCCGAATTCAATTCCAGCGCAGTCAGCAGGAAGTACGTGGACGACAACTCGGTCTGGAGAAAGGGTGACATCATGGAAGGTAAACTAGACATGGGTGGACATGCGCTCACGAATCTACCAGATCCCGTGAATATGACGGATGCCTGCATCCTGATTTTGGTGGTGGAGAAAGTCAAATATGCTAGACAATTGATCACCGTGTGGGCCGAGGAGGCTGGCTCCTTAGATGAGGGAAAAGCTGAGTGGTCTTTCGGAAATGGAGGTAGCGGATCGAAACATGGTCAGGTGGGATATCCCATGCCGTTGGGAGGTGAAATCCTTCGAATGAGTCTGGCTTCCTCGGATTTGAATAACAGAGCGGTTGTCAATCTCATGGTGAATGGATTAGAGAGCGATAAGAGATACAGCGTCGAAAAGACTGAGAATCAACACGCGAATGTTAGTACGTTCAGCACGCCTCTCAAAGTGAACGCCGGAGACAGGATTAATTTCATTACAAAAACCAATAATCCCGAAGCCGCCACTTCCGTGGTGAGTCTACTAATCGAACTAGTTCCTTTGAACAAACAGTGAACGCGTGGAAAATAATTAATTAAAAAAAAATAATGTGTGATTATTAAAAACAAAAAAAAAGATAATGAGATTTAGAAAGATGTTCAGTCTCTCTAGATCTCATTACTTTTATTTTTTTTGTTTTGTTTTTTTAATAATTACTCATTACTTTTTTTTATTTTTGTTTTTATTTTTTTTTCACACATGTCTCTCATCGGATGATCGACATCTTATTTCCATCCGATTCGAATTGTAATTCTCTGTCCGACAGGACCAGGGCGAAGGCTTCGGTTTTTCTCGGCACGTTCCTATCGAAATTGCATCTTGATCTGAATATCTAAGACGCTACTCTTGAGTCGTTCACTCTGTTTACAGACGTCGAATACGAACATGGGATACATCGACTTGTATTCACCGGGAGATATGCTAGGGTTGCTCATCAATTCGTCTAGACCATGATACTTCTTTCTAAAATCAGTGGCATCGCCGTACAGTCTGCAGAAATCGTTCTTGTCGAACGACGCGTTGTAATTGATTGCTGGATATCTCGTGGCGTTCAGAAACACTTGCTTGTTTCTCAAATGGCAGTGATCGAACAGCGACGCATTCTTTTCCTGAGACCCGTCCCTATCGGTCTGAAACGCAACCACGATGAAACGCGGTCTCTCGGAAGTTGATTTCACCGTCAATCTCCAATCGAAGTGATTCGTGGAGAGAGGAATGCTAGCTGTGTCACACTGTCTCATTCTAAATCCCACGGGTAATTTACTCTTGGATTCTATGATCTTGTAGAGACGCGCTTTTTCCACGATCGAAGGCTATACGTGCGGAACGAACCACGATATCTTGTGTAGAGTTATCTTACCTGCATCGGTCGCAGGGTGTCTCACTATTGCGTCGTCGTTTCCTTTTCGAATCAACGTCAGATTGTGTTTGAATCCATACATGATCTTGTTGTAATCGTCCGTAAATCCGAAGATGTGTTTCAAAGGTATCCTGAACGAAAACGTTCCTTTAGGTCTGGACGTCTTGACGACGTAGTCGAATATCGCGGCGGCGCCGGCGCTAGCAGGGCCGTTGGTGTCTTTCACCCACAACTGATTAAGTCCTCTGGATTTCAAAAAATCAGGATACGTCAAGAGTCCGAACATCGTGCTGGCCTGACCGGGATGAAACACAGATTCTATCTCTTGTCCGGATAGCATGTATTTTATATTACTGAATAGATGCATGATGCCGTTATTGGCTAGAGTAACCGTGTCGTCGTCGGCGTAGTCGCTCCCATCTTCCTTGGTGAGACGTCCCTGCACCACTATGTAACTCTCGCTAGGATGTATGAATTGATCTTGAGTTTCGACGTTGATTCTTATCTCTCCCGCATTGTTCAAACTCGTTCCGGTTACCGGTTCGTATTCGTGAACCTCATATTCTTGAATACTTTCATCTTTCACGATGCTTTGTGCTATATCTAGTATATTTGTCATTTTTAAAGGATTTTTGTTTTTTTTGTTTATTAATTAGCTTGCTTTTTTTTTATCTAAAAATAGTTTTAATTATATTTTTATTATTATTTTTCTCTCCTATATATATATGTGTGTAAACAAGAAAATGTTAAAGAGAGTAAATAAAAGAAATTTGTTTTCTTTATCAAAACTTTGTCTTCTGTAATTGTTGTTCGTAAAACTTTCCGATGATCTCTTCTCCATCGAAAGCTTCGATTTCGTAAGTCACCGGATCGGTGTGAAATATTTTGATTATCACGAAGATTTCCAAGGTCCATCGAGGAGTATAACCCTTTTCGAAGTGCTTCTTATAAGCGTAGATTCTCACTCGATCACCGACCGCAAATGTCGGCGTTCTAGACTTCTTCCTAATCTTAGATCTTTCAGGATATAGATTCGCGTAGACCCGTTTTTCATTTCGAGGATCGCTAGCTTCTACGGGAGTCATCTTGATCGATCTGTGTCACGTGTAGTTGTAATCTTTAACCAGACCGTTCAGAGCGTATATGTATTTCTTGGTCGAATTCGCCGTGAAGTATCTGTGCATCTTTTCCTTCATCGTTCGATTCCAACGTTCCACCACGCTGGCTTTCTCTTTGTTTTTGATCGAGTAGAGGTCGACCAATAGATGAACGTGCTTGTTGTAGAATTCCTTTCCCTTATCCACCCACAATTTACTCGGTTTTCGAAAAGACGAGCCGAACACGCTCTTCAGAGCCTCGGCGACGCAAGGTCCCGATTTATTCTTCAAAGCTCTGATCCAACCGTATTTGGAAAACATGTCGATGACCGTCAATAGATATTTGATGTCCTCGTTCCACCTCGAAAACGATCTCATGTCGACCAAGTCGGCAGACCAAACATCATCCAAACCCTTCATGAACACCCTTCTCTTTCGAAATTTACGCACGATGGGTTTGTGTAACTCCTCGGCCAATTCGCTCGTCAATAATCGTTTCTTCTTCTTTTCAGATGCGCTTTTTTTAACGCCCCATCCGAATCGACGTTTCACACCGATCAGATTGCCGACCAGCGAACGTTCTATCTTCTCTCTCCTGGTCGGATTCGATATGCCTCTCAATTTCCCCAATATGTTTTTATCGCAGACGTCATTGCGAGTCTTGGTGTCGGGATGTCCGGCGTAGCACAGATCGTGATCATACACGGCCGCGTCCACCCTATTCACAGGTTTGCTCCAAGATTTAGGAGTCAGATCGGCGTTGAGTCTCTTGTTCAATTTCGTTCCGGGTCCCGTGAAACTGTGACCAGGCAGATGCATTTCGAAAGGTAGATTATTGATCATTTTATTCACGATGCCTTTACCTTTGCTAGCGTTCTTTTTTTTTTTGACGAATCGAGTCTTGACAGAACCACACACGTCGCAAATTCCGCGAAGCATCTGTCTGTCGTTTTTAGTTCGTACTTCTCGAGAATTACTTGTCTCGGTAACTCTCTTATACTTTACCAATACATTTTTAAGAGTTATTTAAATTAATTTCGTTTTTATTTTATATATAAATTTAATATTTTTTGTTTTAAAATTCTGTTCTTATTATATATATATATATATATTTTAATCGCTGCTCTTGAGTTCTATCATCTTACTGAATTCCTCCCTGGCCTCTTTCCTCCCATTTTCCACGAGAGAATCCTTCATCTCTTCTTTGATGATCTGACGAGTCTTGATTCTCACGGCTTCTTTCATGGCTTCGTATTTCGTTTTCTTGCTCAATATCGCGAAGTATTCTCCGTCCGATATCCTACCGTCTTTCAACGCCATCGAGATCATTTCGGATATCGTGTCGATCTTGGAGTCGGCCAAGACGCGAATCTTGTCGTGTTTCCTCGCCTTCAGATATAATTTCCTACTCAAAAAGTTTCCGGGCGTGCTAAACAATCCGGCGGCGAGAGCCACTCCTTCTATGGTCAACATGATCGGAATGCCGACCGCGGTCGCCAACAATCTGATGCCGGCCGCGTGTAAACCCATGGAAATCGTGATGAGTGTCATGTCGATTAAGTTGACGAATTTCACGAAACGCGAATACTTCTTCTTGAGAGATTGACGAGAATCTCTCTCTCGAGTTAGATACGTTTGGATTCTACTGATTTGATCGATGCGATACCTCTCTCCTCTTTCTTTGTCTTCTAGCGACGGTGCCGTCGGCAAAACGCCATTCGGCTTCTCATCCTCGTCGTCATCTAACGTCGGATACAATTTATTTCTGGTTCTTATTTTTGTGGGTTTTTTTTCTTTCTAATATTAGATAAAAAATTTATGTGTGTATTTATTTTTATTTTCTATTCTCCCTTATTTTATATCAACGAGAAAACTTAGACGTATGCTTCCTTCAGCAATAATTTCATGATGCATCCCTTGTCTTCTAAAGTCAGACTTCTACGTGCCAATTTCAGTTCTTCTGAAACTGTGGGCTTGTCTCGGTCCTTACAGAAGACTAATCTCTTCCAAAGCGTGATCACATCGTCGAATCTAACGCGTTCGAACGCCGGTTCGAAATACTTGACGACCATATCTTCCCTTTCCATCGTCAGACACGAATGATTCTCGTGATCGAAGTCTAGGTGATCCCGACATCCAACGCATCGTTCTAACAAGATGGAACGTAGTTCTTCGTTCACGCAGATTGCGTATGCTCTCATCAGCATGTTTAAAAGAAACCTCGCTCTAATAGTCTGGGGAGCGCACATGATTTACGTATTTTTTTATTATCTATTCGATTTGATATATTTATTTTTTAAATAACTATTTTATTTATATTTTTTTTTCTCTTCTATATATATCAATCACTTTTTTATTTCCTCGGGAAACGTGGCAGTGGGTTTGCGGGTTCGGTATCACCTCTGTTCCATGTACCGTACATAAGTCGATTTTCGGATGTAGAATCCGCAAATGGGTTTCCGTGTACGCCACCATAGGGATTCAGGGTTAAAATCGTGTACAGATACGGATGATACAGAATCCGCAAACCACTTTTTGATGATGATACAGAAACCGCAACACGTTTTTTGCTCGCGATTTTAACACTGAATCCTATGGGGGAAACCCGTTTGCGGATTCTGTATCAGACAGTACACCTCATTTTTCTTAAAATTTCATACTCTTGAGCGATGTGTATATAGAATCCAGTGATATAGAATCCGCAAGCGGATTCTGTATCACCACAAAAAACCACAAATCTTGTACCTGTACACGATTTTAACACTGAATCCTATGGAGGTGTACATAGATGTACGTGTACATGTACGAAATCGTGTACAAGTGATACTGAATCCGCCTTTTTTACCTACTAACGTGAATGTCATCGAGCGCAAACTTCAGATGTGGAATGGATTTCACACAATGGATCGGAGAAAATTGTTTTAAGTTCTCAAAGACCAAGACAAATTGTGTACATTTTTGTAAGCTTCGGAAACCTCTCTTCGACCCGGAGTTGAAAATAGATGGTAGTCGTATTAAAGTTGTTCAGGAAGTGACTTTCCAATTTTTTTTTGTTTGACAACAAACTGAATTTCACATGAGAGTGAGATGTCAAATGGCGCTTAACCTCCTCAAGGTAGTTGGAAAACATGATTGGAGTGCTGGCCAAACAACGTCCATCTGTGTAGAACACTTATTAGATCAAAATTAGATTAAGGCTGTGTGGTTTGTGGTTCTGGAAGGAAATCGTGCCTAAAACCACTTGATGATATTCATAATAATGGCATTAGAATTAGCCTGTGTGCTTTTAGAGCATCGCCAATAGATTCAATGTCCGTTGAAGCAGGGAAGGTCTCTCGAGAGAGGCGCAGGATTAAACTATTACTCCAATATGCTTCTAAGCTATTTGGCAACCCATCAAACCATGTCTACAATTGTGTCTCGGACCCTCAAAATATAGAATTTTTTCACAGACATCAGAAACATAATGCATCATTGGGAATAAGAATTAAAGCCCATATGGAGTCTGCCACAGATGAATCTGATTCAGTAAAAGAGACTGTGAGCATCTTAGAAAACTACTGTTATTTTAGCCCTTGCTTCCTCACAAAATCTGAGACAAATTCATTGCAGTTTAAAAAAAATATGCTGAAATAAAGTCAAAGTTGAGTACATATATCTATACAGATGGATCTAAAGATGGTGACAAAGTATCATCAGTCGTTGTAACTGGTGATCAGATCACCTCATTCGGAATACCAAACAAAAGTTCTCATTTCACAACTTAAGTTAAAGCTTTACCACTTGCGCTTGAACACATCTTGAGTGTACAGGAGAGAAAGTGGATTATTTTTCCGACTCTCTTCCTCTTTGCTAGCTTTCCGCTACACCAGGTTGAAGAACTCTCTCATTTTGAAACTTCGTGAAAGGTAGCATACTCTCATGTCTGACCAACATGATATCCTCTTTCGCTGGACATGCTGGTATCTCCGGTAACATAGGACAGACAAAACAGGCTCCAAACAAGCCTAACACTGAATTCAAGATTCCATTCAGTGATTACAAGCCACATGTCAGTAAATACATCAAATCTTTGTGGCAGACGGAGTGGGATGGAGCAATAAATAACAAGCGCCATCACTTCCGATCAAATGTTTTTTATCATTACTCGTCTTGTTACCATTGTGGAGAACGATCATGTAATTCTGACACGATGTCATATTGTTCACACAAGACTAACACACTCCTTTGTGTTTGAGAGTATCATGCGACCAGAGTGTTTTCCTTCCAGCGGGTGTTTTCAGTGAAACACGTTATTTCACATTGCACTGATTTTAATCATGTGAGAGGGCAGCACTTCACTGTAGGATCTCTTAGAGATCTGTTTATCATTCGACCACGCACAAAATTATATCATTTCTGAAAGCAATTAACCTTTTTAATAAATTTTAAAATTATTTTAATTCTTTCAATCTTGACTCTTCAAGTCTCAAATAATCAGGTTTATTTATAAGTTATTCACTTCTCTTGCCTCATTACTCATTACTGTTCAAATCACTCTTGTCTTTGACATTTCTATTGTTATTATTTTCTATGTTGATTCAATGTTTTTACTTCATACTTGAGAATGACATGTTTTACTTTCAGCCGTTTTCTCGCCACGATAGAGCCTTAGCTGGTGATGTGGCGTTAAACACCAATAAATAAATAAATTACAAAAACAGGTGTACATACCGACAGGATTCAGTCTGATAATTAATTCAATCAGTGGCATAGATACAGTTAAAACTAGAAGTCATGTCACGAACTGTGCGCTTATCTAGGCTTAATTGCGAGTAGGAATTTCGCGCAATTGCCATATCGAATGGCATCCAAAGCACGGTAGGTTCTCCTGGTTACTCATAGCAAACACAGGCAATGTTTCTGCCAATGGACCTCCGAGTTACCCGGAGGTCGATTGGCTGAAACATTGCTTGTTCACAAGTCATATGTACAAAATTTGATGGCCTTACTATGGTCATAACGCGTAGATTAACGCGCAGATCGACGTGCTATTTGTGCGCCTTTCATGACAGGACTTCTACTTTTAACTGTATATATTAGGAGACCTCCCCTTTACCTATCAAGGATTTGGTCGGATTTCCGAGTTCTGTTGGAATTTTTTTGTGAACAATTGTCCGTTCTCTCTTGAAAAAATAGCCAGTTCATTTTCCAAACTCGATCAATTTATTTGGATTGGAAGGTGAAAAAAACACACACTACCCTCCTATTAGCATTTTGGCACCAAAACCAATACTCTCAAATATCTCAAATGGCTGGGCATTTGACACCAGGCAATTTCCGGTCAGTGTGAACACAGGTAATAGTAGATGTAATATGTGATTACCACTACCTGTACGACCTCACTGGCAAATAGAACAATCCTAAGGGCACAATACACTTGAAGACAATAGGTGGTATTCTGTTAACCCTTAACTAACATAAAAAAAACAAACGACAGATGGAAAAAACTTTGTTGAATAACTATTTTTTTTCATTTTTTGTCTCAAAAATATAGGTTATGACCCCTCATTGGAACGAGCTCGACGAGCACGTTCCAACGAGGGGTCATAACCTTTGTTTTTGAGATAAAAAAAATGAAAATTAATTGGCAATTTTTGAGAACAGCGATCGCCGTTTTTTGCCGTTACGTTGGATAAAGGGTTAAAACGGGTACTTGGCCGTCAGTGACTGAGATAAGTGTTTTTTTTCTTTTATTGAATTACCTAATATTGGTGCTGCAAAAATCATTATTCCGTGAAACCATCATCCCCAAAACTACACCAATTACCCCAATAAGTGTTCAACATATATTTATAGACCTAAAACATTATTTTTAAGTACGATGTACCCTGCACCCTGTACCCTGTTGTTATATTTTAATTTTTACCTTATTCAAATATAAAATTAATCCGCTGAAAAGTACGTGAAATCAAAATATTGTGCTTTATTACTTGTCTCTGCATGATTACCAAGGTAACCAACTGTTTAGCCAATAAGCGTAGATACAACCTATCAATCCACCAGTCTTATCCTGACGTAATATGGACTGGAACCAGTCCAACCTTTAAATAATTCATCGCCAGTGTTTAGATTCGCTCGTCTAGAATAATTCGGTGGTTGGAAAAGTGAATCTACGCCTGTGGGAAATGTTTTTCATAATGCGATGTTACACTGCAACTTAATGTGAAAACATATTGACTTCAAATCATCCTATGTTTGAGCGCTATCCAATACAGCAATGACTTGCCAATACCAGGTTTTTTTTTCATTTTTCAGTCGTGGGTCCCAAGAAATGGTCGGACAAGAAATGGCCCAAAGGAAGTGGAGGGGAGGATTTTTTTTCGTTTAGGAAACACATCTGTCAGCCCTATATCTGTCCTTTGTTTTCCAGACCTTTGTCTGCCCGTCTTTAACCATAATTTCTAAATGTCTGCAATAACCCTTATCCCAACGTACGACAAAATAGGCCACCGTTATTCACAAAAAAGTGCGATTCAATTTTATTTTAATTTTAGAATATTTGCCTTGAAAAGTATATTAAGCTTGAGCTTGTTCCGATTGTGGAAAAAACATAAAAAAAATTCAGTTGTCCAAGAAGTGTTTTGCATGTGTCATCTGCTGTAAAGAGTTGGGTGAAGAATTAAAGAGTTATCTGTGTTGTAACTTTATCATCTTTGTTATCACCATGTTGTCTCTCTCTCTCTCTCTCTCTCTCTCTCTCTCTCTCTCTTTCTTCCCCACCCCTCTCTCTCTTTCTCTCTCTCTCAATATATATAAATTCACAATCATATTGTCAGTGTATTAAAATAGTTTTGTGTAATTATTTTCCTACCGCGAGTGCTAAGAGATAAGTTTGTATCGTAATTACGAGATTTATAAACGACCGATGGGTATTAATTCCGGTAGGATCTGTCAGCATACGCATTTTGTTGTCATTTCATAGAGTTTCCTATAGATCGTTGGATGGATTTTCTATAACAATACTCTTTGCTTCGAGCCATTGATGATTTACATTGGAATATTCGATGGTAACGGTTTTTCATCTTTTCGAATAATGGATCGTCTCTTTTGTGTACTTCTATCTTTCATTTTTGCTTCAGTAAAATGCGGCACAATTTATGATCTACAAAGACTAAATTCAGACATTTTCAACAATACGGATATTAAAGTCATACCGATTGTAAACCAGAGTGAAAAAATGAATGTGTCCTTTGATTTGAAATTGATGGAGGTAGCGGAACTTAACACTGTAAAGCAGAGCTTAGAAGTCTTGACTTTAATTCGTGTCAAATGGGAAGATGAAATTCATAAATGGGATCCAGCAGAGTATGGAAATCTTGACGCCGTTTTTAGAACTGCTGACAATATATGGACTCCCAAGTTACTGTTAGCTAACAACGTCGACGGAGGTCAAACTATAGATAACACTGAAACCCGATCCAGAATTCTTAACAATGGCACATCTGATTGGGGAATGACGACTAAATTGAAAACTTCTTGTCATATTGATATCACCAAATTTCCATTTGACAGACAAGAATGTTCAATAGTTTTTTACCCTGTTGATCTATGTACGGTTACACTGTCTTCTAATATCATCGGAGTTGAAGATAATTCCTATGTATACAACTATAAACGAAACGAATGGAACATTGAAAGTATGAAAGCTTTGCAACATTATTTAGATCTGGAAGGTGTCTATGTCACTTCAGTGACAATAACTATTCAACGTTTCTCGGGTTTCTATGTAATAACGTTAATCTCTCCCCTTGTCTTGATCTCAATTGTTAATGTTGGAGTTTTCAAGTTACCGTTGGAAAGTGGAGAGAATATATCTTACTCAATTTCAGTAATGTTATCTTATTCGATATATTTCAGTCTAATCCATGATATCATGCCCAAGACGTCGGCTTCTGTATCTATTCTTGCAGTATACATTGACATTCTATTCCTACTGAGCGTCTTAACTACAATCGGTGTAGTCATTGTGCGAAGATTTTATTTTGAAAAAGAGGACCATAAACAGCCAACGTGGATAATAAAAGTTTTTCTCAGATACATGGGTCACCACAGATCCATTTACATCCTGAAAGTAAAGTAAAAGGCTTAAAGATTGTTGATAATGTTATAGTCTCAGATGACTGTAGTTTTCGAAATGAAGATTATTCTGCTACAAGCGTCGATGGATATAGATCAGACCAGAGTAGTGATTCAAAGGGGTTTAGCCATAAAGACCGTAACTCGGAAACAAATGTTGTTACTCAGTGTTGGCAGAAATCTGGAAACTCGGAAACAAGCAATATAAGTGTGGCAAAATATGATTATAAGAAAATTGCAGTCCTACTAAATACTTTGTTTTTCAGGATAATATTTTCAGCAACTGTCATTTCCACTACCGTTTCATTCATAATGATGATAATATAGCCATCTGTTCATAGAAATTTGAAACAACTCATTTATTACCAGCATCGTAAAAGTATTTTCATTTGAGGGTAGAGGCCATAGAATTAATAGCTCTCCTATCTCCGCCATTGTGAGTAATATTAGTGAAACAGTGCATCAGTGACCTAATATAGAATATGTGATGTCAGTTAAATCTATATTTGGTGAGAAAGAAGGTCGACAACATTATAAAATTAACTCTTCACCCAACGTTAACGATATCAAAATTCATGATTCTAAATATTTTTAAAAAAATGTTAACAGAGTTCAATTTATTCATTTATTTGTTGGGGTTTAACGACAGGGTTACTGGTGGAGGAAGTCGGACTACCCGTAGAAAACCACCAAGCAGCTGTGAGGAACTATCTGGCTGCCTAACGTACTAGCTCCGCTCAAACAGGGTTAACATTGGTTGATTACGCCCTAGTACACAGCACCACCGTGTCCCCTTGTGGGCAATCGGAATTAAGTGCCTTTCCCAAGAACACAGCGCGGTCACCTCTGGCGGGGATCGAACTGGGAACCTTTCGGTTTAAAGTTCAATTCAAACGCGCTCCCAACACAATTCAACAGGATCATATCATGCGTCTCGTTATAATAAGGGGTCATATGACATGGCTTTGTTGAATTTTTTTTTTAAATTATATATTTTAATCGGATAAATTTACATATTACGTGGGCGGATGAGTTCAATTTGTTAGGTAAAGGGTTAACACGCAACATATATACAGATTAGATCACTGTCAAACCTTGTCACGCATGTATCTTACCGACTAATTTTGATATATACTGAACTCGCAACTGTGGTTAATAATATATCCTAGAATTCTTTTGACATTTAGCGATTGTGGCCTACTGACATATTGATAGGTGAATGAAACGTCCATCTCCGGTTGGTATTTTAAGAGCTGAATGAACGAAGGGGAGATCACTCTCACCATACAACATATCATCTTCTCTTTCAATATTTACTGCTGGTAGAAAGCAGCTGCTGCGTGCCAGTATGTTAAACAAGGCAGCATGGTGTTACTGAATGTAAACATCGTGTATCACCATCTTAAACGCTTCAGCCATTTGATATCTTCTTCTTCGTGTTTATTAGAACTTCATCAAAACGATATAACACGGGCAGTCTGGATACCGTTTATTTTTTGGAATGACGTTAACCTTTTACCCAACGCAGACGACATCAAAGTTTATTATTTTAAATATAATTTTTTTAAATTTTTCAAAAAATTTCAACAAAACCATATCATGTGACCCCTCGTTGGAACGAGCTCGACGAGCTCGTTCCAACGAGGGGTCACATGATATGGTTTTGTTGAAATTTTTTGAAAAATAATATTTTTTCAACTACTGAATTTGCATATTACGCGGACGGATGCGCGCGATTCGTTGGGTAAAGGGTCAAGGTAGTTACAACAGACAGAACAAACCACGCGTTTGTATTTCAAATTGTAAAAACCTTTTAAGCTGAAATAATTTATAATAATGTGATTTTACTATGTCATTTGTAACTTATTGTACAAAACAAAAGAAGACACAAGTCTGTAGTAAATTTCCAGGAGGAACTGACTGCGAATGAATTATGCTTAAAGATTCATTATTCGACGAAACCTTGATTCTCGTAGAAATGTTCTTAAATTCTAACGTTTGGTCTGCACGTGTTTCGCACCCACAAGTGAGATATGTCACGGGAAATTACTCTTTCGTGTGTTATATGGTAGGTAGTCAGTCGTAAATACTGCCCCCGTCACAGATCAATGTTTGAAACAGACATTGTGTGACCCTTTACCCAACCTAACGGCAAAAACTGGACAGTGCTATTCACAAAATCACCAATTAATATTCTTATTTTTTCATTTTGTGTCTCATAAACATAGGCTATGACCCCTCTTTGGAACGAGCTCGTTCCAATGAGGGTTCATAACCTATGTTTTTGAGACAAAAAATGAAAAACATTAGTTATTCAAGAATTTTGTTTGCAAGTGTCGTCTGCTTTTCATGTTAGGTAAAAGGTTAAAAATCTGTACGCTAAGTAAACAAGTGGGATATGTCACGAGAATTTACTGTAAGAACTCCAAGATAAAGAAGTAGTGCGTGTTTTCGTGTGTTGAATGGTTAGGTAGTCAGTTGTAAATACTGCCCTCTTACAGATCAGTGGCTGAAACAGACATTGTTTAAAAATCTGTATACTAAAGTAAAAATGTCACAATTTCAAACACCTATTTCCCGGGGTTTTCTCCCATAAAGCAACTTGGAATTTAACCAATTCAATCTTGTTTGACAGCTCTATCTACCCCTTCAATCAAGATTAAATTAGTTAAATGTCTCGTTGCATTATTAAGAAAATTTAGATATTTGACATCGGTGTGCGGAGGTTATAGGGAATAGACAGAAAGTTTAAGGGGGTGATGGATGCCGAAAATGCGTCCATATACACCTCTTATGCCGTCATCAAGTGTAGGGCTGTCACGATTTTTCAATTTAGGAATCGATTAATCGTCGCAAATAATCGATAATAATCGATTAATCGTACCTAGATGACCCCCACCCCTCTCCATCTCTTTGAAGTCGATAAAAATGAAGTTCAAGTCAGCTGACCTATCTCAAGTAAACAACGAAGACGATCAACTTTTAGGTACATTCAAAGCTTTGATGTTCTGAACTTTTGAACCGTCAGTGTAATAATCAAGACCGGTCGGCAGTTGCGAAGTTCGCAACTGCCGACCGGTCTTGACTATTACACTGACGGTTCAAAGATTCAGAACATCAAAGCTTTGATGAATGTACCTGGAAGACAAATGCTTCCAACGGCTTCTTGGGGTTTAACATCGATGTTCTTAACTCAATACCTTTAGAAACAATAGTTTTTTCATCAAATTTTCTTGTAATTATTAAACATCAAAAACGGGATACAATTTACCGATTATTCGACAACGAAAAATACTAATCGATTTCGCCGTGACCGATCAACAATCGATTAATCGATTGATCGTGACAGCCCTAATCAAGTGTAGGATCTCGTTAACCTCGAAAATATGGTGGTAGCATCTGGCGCGAGGAGAATTTACACGAAACGAGAAGCAGCAAATTACTGTAGTTGATATCTGTAATGTGAAATGTAACTTGAGTATTTTTCCGCTTGTCATTTGGATATATTTCATGGCCTCGACAGTGAGAAATAAAGGGGCAGTAAATAGAGCAATCGAGCATGACCGATCATGACGAACAGGCGCATTGTATGAGTTTAATGTTCTAACATCAAACGGTCAATTACGATTTGTGGGCATTTTGAAACATCACTTTACATGCTACTTTCTCCTATCTTTATGTATAAATGCAGTTGAAAGCATTGCCATCCGGAGATTGAAGATATGAAATTAACTTAGTTTAGATTTTATGATCCTCTGAAGTTCTTCTTCCCAGATTACGGCCAATAAATAAATAAATAAATATACGTCTAAATAAAGCTCAAACAGCACAAGAAAAATATTTTCACAGAGCTAACATAGGTTATGACCCCTCGTTGGAACGAGCTCGACGAGCTCGTTCCAACGAGGGGTCATAACCTATGTTTTTGAGACAAAAAATGAAAAACTTGTGGTTTGCTGAAGACATTCTTCGGAGTACAGACACACGGAACAATGCACACAGACGACGGACGAAACGAAATGTGGCCATACAAGTTCTCGTGAACCAAGTTCTGGCTGAACGGGAGTGTAATACCACCCGAAAAGAAAAGAAACTGGAGTAAAAGTACAAAGCAAGAGGTAAAAAAAATGCTGCTAGACAAATTCTGAAAAGTATTCTAGAAAGCCCCAACTCCCGGAGGAACAAAATCATTTCCCTTCCTCTTTTGGGATGCTTTGCGGACCCAGAAGGGTGCAAAATACGGAGGGGGGGGGGGTCCGCACAGAACCACTGTGGTTAGAAAGACACCTACTGTAAATTTCGTGAATACCGAGCTAATTGACTCTTTCTCTAACAAGTTTTCACACAAACAGATAGTAGACGACTGTAAAGCAAAAAATGACAGGACACTTTTTGGGAGCCTTATGGCACAAAAGGGGTGCATATTTTGGGGGGCCCGCAGAGCACTACCATGCTTCCCAATGCACCATCTATAAATATAAGGCAATATCTATAAATTTGGAGAATACCAAACAGACTACCCCTTTCACTTACAAACAGTCAGGAAATCTGATAATAGCCCATATAACAAAAACATTTTCCTACCTTTTTGGGTTGCTTTGTGGACCCAGAAGGGTGCACAATTCGGGAGGCCGCACAGAACCACTGCTGTTAGAAAGCCACCAACTGTTTATTTCGGGAATATCGAGGTAATTGACCCTTTCTCTAACAAGATTTCAGACAAACCGATAATAGATTGAAAATCCAAAAATGACAGAACCACTTTTGGGAGTTTTACGACACAAAAGGGGTGCATATTTGGGGTGAGGTGTGCAGAGCACCACCATACTTTCAAAGGAACCATCTATAAATTTGGAGAACACCAAACAGATTGCCCCTTTCATTAACGAATAGTTAGAAAAACTGATAATGGCCTATATCACAAAAACATTTCCCTTCCTTTTTGGGATGCTTTGTGGACCTGGAAGGGAGCAAAATTTGGAGGGGGCCGCATAGAACCACTGTTGTTAGGAAGACACCTACTGTTTTTGTTTTTTTTCTTCTTTTTTTTTCTTTTTTTTATTGACATAAATTCAGTAGAATAATATATTGAACAACGAAACAACATATAAACATAAGTACATAAATATACAGTTTACCAACAATAATACAGGAATATGTTCATATTTGAATGAACATCATATACCTTCATTGTAGGATATCATTCCAGTAACTCCATTTTTCCCTAATACTTTACGCCCTGCCGATTGGATAAAGAGTAGAATTCTAGGGTTATGTAAGAGTTGATCGCTCCCACTAAGCCAAGGAAGGAGGGTTTACTCTGGCTACATGTATAAATGTATCTCTTGTATATTAACCCCTTGCACTCTGATGACGAAATGCCTGATTTGTCATCCATGGTTATCCCCCCTGTGTTGTCAGAAATTCAGCAGTTTAGATTTTGGTTGACAGAGCTCCAATTGAGCTCTGTCAACCAAAATCTAAATTGCTGAATTTCTGACAACACAGGGGGGATAACCATGGATGACAGGGAGGTGTGGTGGGGCTTAGAGTGGGGGAGGTGTCGAGTATTCTCGACATCAGAGTGCAGGGGGTTAACAAACATGCTATCCAGATACTTGGAGAATCTTCCTGAGTTATGGGACCTAAAAGAATATATCTCATGTTTATACGTACATGAAATTTTGAACAAGTGTTACGGTTAATTTTTTCTACCAGTTTTAATAAAAGCATTATCGAGTGAAAACATTCAAAGAATAGATGTAAAATTGTTTCTTTGGTATTTCCGCAGAAAGATAACCCACATTTAAACAATTTAGAATTTGTGTATAGAATCATATGGTTAATTTTGTATTGTAATGTTTGCAGATAAGTATCCTCCGTTTCCCGAAAAGTTTGCCTATGAAGATAAGGCCACTCATTTTTTCCAATAGTTTCATTCAATAGGGTATTTCCATTTTTGTTGAATGCATTGTGGTTCCTTGGAAACTTTTTTCACAAAAATGGAATGGGATAGAAATGACGGTTTACGTTAATACAAGATCGAATATTAATAATACATAAATCTTCGATGTGTTCCAGTTTCCTCCTACTGGATATTGCAACTTTCCGTGACCTTGGTATAGCATTCACCACACCTAAATATGCGGTGAAAGGTATATCAAGGTCATAAATGCGCTGGAATTCTTTAAAATCGATAACCGATCCTGTTGCATCAAAGTAGTATGCAATGTGTTTTTCAGGTCATATTGGCAGGACCTCGGTGCAGGCCCTCGGAAGTGGCGGCATGTCACGTGACCCAGACGGCGGCCTTCAGGATACAAAATGGACGACGGAAACACTATCACCCTAACAACACGCGCTGTGCATGCGCACTAACACCACATATCAATATGGGGATGACGTCACAACATGGCCGCTTACGCGGGTTACCATGACAACCCAACATGGCGCCACCGGGCCACGTGACATGACGTCACTTCCTAGTTCCTGCTCCTAGGTCCTGCCAATATGACCTGAAAACCACATTACATACTACTCGTCAACAATATCGATGATAAAAAAGACTCCTCTTGCGCTCCAGTGTCTCAAAAAGAACGGTTTATTATTTATTTTTATACTTTCGTTAAAAAACAGTGGCTGTGAAAGGATCTCGTTAGGGGATAATGACTCGCTCTCCTTCAGCAAAGACCATGCTGACAGAATATTCCTCCAAAAAGGATCCAATCGTTCTGAGATCTTTAATGTGCCGCCTTTTGTAAGGAACCACATATTGTTTGCTCCAAATGTTTCGAAATTCACAACAGCAAGTGTTTTCCACTGGGTCATTGTGTCGGGGTCTAATAACGTTTTAATCCATACCATTTTCAGGGAACAACATACTGTTCTGATGTGCGGAATTCTGAGGCCACCATTTTCAGGTAAATTGATTATAACATTACGTTTAATTTTATCTTTTTTATTAGACCACAGAAAGTTGTAGAGTGTGCTTTGTATTTTGTCTAATATATTATCTGCCAGATTTGGGAGGACTGTTAGGGAATGAATTATGATAGGAATAGCCAAAGTTTGAATTGCTGTAACTTTACCAATCAAAGTAAGGTTTCTTAAGGATCAATCATTAAGGAGTTTGCGGATTTTTTTGATTTTTTCCAAATAATGTGTGGTAAAGTGGTTTTCGTTTTGTAGTTCAAACTTTATACCAAGAATAGTAAAGGCCCCTTGATGGTTCCATTTTATTGGTTTTTCTGTCTTTACTTCTCGCCCATAGCCACGCGGAGATCCTATCCACACGATTTGTGTCTTATCGTAGTTAACCTTTAGACCGGATATTAGTGAGAAGTTGTCTAGCGCATTTAATGCCACGTTTAAAGATTCTCCATCGTCATCTAGGAACAAAGTGCTGTCATCAGCGGAAATGGATATTATTGGTAAAAGTGAAAAACACATGATAGCCGATATGACAAAAAAATTTCCCTTCCTTTTTTGGGATGCTTTGTGGACCCTGAAGGATGGAAAACTCGGAGGGCCGCACAGAACCATTGTGGTTAGAAAGACACCTACTGTTTATTTCGGGAATATCGAGGAAATTGACCCTTTCTCTAACAAGATTTCAGACAAACAGATAATATACTACTCAAAATTTGCTAAGCACCAAGTATATCCAACTACCTGTTTTACGTTTTAGTTGAAATATTGTAATGAAAAGTATATATATTTTTTTTATTTAATTATATCTTTAATGATTTAAGTACAGAAATTAAGATTTTATTTGTGTTTGACAGTATCTTTTTAGCTTTTGAATACGATAACCGTTGGAAATGGATATTATTGGTAAAAGAGGAAATTTTTCAATCTGCCAAAAAGTTGACGAAGCGAACTGGTATGGGTTCAATATCGAGTATGAGACCCATTTCTGTTAATTACAGCTTGTCAACGCCTTCTCATGCTCCCAATCAGGTTCCTGGAGGTCCTTTGAGGGATGTTATTCCATTTTTTGTCCAGCATGGCACCAAGCTCCTGGACACTTCTTGGCTGGACTGGACGGGCTGAAATTGCATTCTGCAACTCATTCCAGACATGTTTGATTGGATTGAGATCAGGGTATCTTGCTGGCCAGTCCATACGCTCAATCCCCTCCCTCTGTCGGTACTCCCCTACAGCATGGACAACATGAGGACGGCGTTATCGTCCATCAGAATGAATCTATCACTCACTGTACATGCATACAATCTGACGCGGACATCCAGGATCCCATCAATATACCGCTGTGCAGTCAATGTACCACGTTCAAGAACACAGAGTTCTGTACGTCCATCCTTGCTGATGCCGCCCCAGACCATGATTGACCCTCCATCATAGCGGTCATGATCAGCAATGTTGGCTGCATGGAATCGCTCTCCTGTTCTTCTCCATACCCTAGAACGCATATCTGTGTGGTCTAGGCAGTACCTTGACTCATCTGTAAAAAGGACAGGTCGCCAATCTTCTCTGGTCCATCCAACGTGGCGCATGGCCTATTCATATCGTGCCTGGAGGTGGTTCTGGGGCAGCGGATGCGAATGCATGGTCTTCTCGATCGGAGACCACCTTCGTGCAACCTTGCCCGGGTAGTCTGAGTCGAAACATTTAGCCCGCATGCATTCTGAAGGTCACTGCGAAGCTGGGTTGCTGAGGCAAAGCGGTTCCTACGGGCCTGAATGATCAAAAACCGGTCTTCAACTGCAGATGTTGCCCTGTCTCTGCCACCACCATGCCGTTTTAATGGTGTGCCATACTGCTGATATCCTGCCCAGGCTCTGGTGATCACCGTATGGTGCACACCAAGGTTTTCACAAACCTGACGATGGGTAGCCCCTTGCTCCATCATCCCTATAGGCGCCACATTTCTGCTTCAGACAATGTCTCCTTACATTTGAGTTTGTCATATTCAGTCATTAAATCACAAGGGTTTGTGTTGAAATGAAGACTGGATACCCTACACAGCTCGTGTACATGTAGACAGTACACGAAAACATCATGAAAATCAAGGGGCACATGCTTTCCATGACTGTCACGAAAAGTCTGCCTGTCAAGAGAGCTAATGTAAATTCTGCGGGCCATCTCAATACATTCCACAATCATATCCACCAAAAATATCGCAAATATGTCACAAGCAAATTTCACAATGATGTGTCAAATATTTGGTGCTTTGCAAACTTTGAGTAGTATAGATTGTAAATCCAAAAATGACAGAACCGCTTTAGGGAGCCTTATGACACAAAAGTGGTGCATATTTTAAGGAAGGGGGGGGGGGGGGGGCGCATAGCACCACTATGCTTTCCAAAGCATCATCTATAAATGTGAAGAATACCAAGCATATTCCCCCTTTCGCTACCAAACGACCCATATAACAAAACCATTTTCCTTCCTTTTTTGGGATGTTTTGTGGAATGGTGCAAAATTTGGGGGGGGGGGGGCGCGCACAGAACCACTGAGGTTAACAAGACACCTACTGTTCATTTTGGGAATACCGAGCTTATTGACCAATATTTCAGACAAACCAATGATAGATTGTAAATCCAAAAAAAATGACAGAACCCCTTTTGGGAGACGCATGGCGCAAAACGGGTGCACATTTTGAGGGGTCCGCAGAGCACCGCCATGCTTCCCAAGGCACCGTCTATAAATTTGGAGAATACCATGCAGAATGACCTTTTCACTAACAAACAGTCAGAAAAATTGAAAATAGTACATAGAACAAAAACATTTTCCTTCCTTCATGGGGACGCTGTGTGGACCCAGACGGATGCTGAATTCGGGGGGGGGGGGGGGTGGGGGCAGAACCACTGTAGATAGCAAAACAGGGAATACCGAGCTAATTAACCGCTTCCCTAACAAGGTTTAACACAAACCGATAATAGACTATAAAGCAAAACAATGACAGAACCCTTTTTTGGGAGCTTACGGCACAAAAACAAAAGTGGAGCATATTTTTGGGTGTCCCGCAGAGCACCACTATGTTTCCCAAGGAATCGTCAATAAATTTGGTAAATACCAAGCAGATTGCCCCTTTCGCTAACAAGCAGCAGGAAAAACTGATAATAGCCCATGTAACAAAAACATTTCGCTTCCATTTTCGCGAGGTTTTGTGGACCCGGAAGGGTGCAATTTAGTTTTGTTTTTGTTTTTTGGGGGGTGGGGCCAGGACCACTGAGGTTAGCAAGACACCAACTGTTCATTTTTGGAATACCGAGGTAACTGACCCTTTCTCTGACAAGATTTCATACAAACCGATAATAGATTGTAAATATAAAAATGACAGAACCCCTTTTGGGAGCCTTATGGCCAAAAAGAGGTGCATATTTTGGGGCCCGCAGAGCACCACCAAGCTTGTTACAACCGATAATGTTACAACGCCGCATAATGTTACACCAACGCATAATGTTACAAAAAATGTAGTAAACAACTGATAATGTTATAAACTCAGCATAATGTTATAACTTTTTTCAACCCGTTATGTTATAAAAATCGACGCATAATGTTATAACTTTTTTCAACCCGTTATGTTACAACAAATTAACCGATAATGTTATAACTTTTGTATACTAATTCCAGTTACAGCTATTGTAGATGGACTTTACCACTTACCATTTATTGCCGCATAAAGGTATGTAATATTTATACTAAAGTTTTCTGCTCTGGTTAAGGCGAGGCGACAACCCCTCCCCTCCCACAACTCCCGGGGATTTATCATAGAATGACCTAGTCATGTTACATAGACGCGGATTATCCTGGTAACTCAATCGTGTGACGTCATTACCATGATCATCCAGTGCCCAACATGGTGAAGGCGGGGGTGGTGGAGGAGGGGTGCTATTTTATCCGGTTGGTACGTTTACCAACATGCGTAGTATCCGTTTCCAGAAATGTAGTGTACCATAGTCCCCTGACGCATTTGGGGATGGGCAAATGCCCATGTTTCTGCTTGTTTTGGGCATCTAAAACTCATTGGTCGCATATTTCTTAGTCATAAGAATATCTTATTGTTCATTAATTTGACATTTTAACAACTAACAGTGAACAAAAATGAGGTGGAGTTAAAAGAGGCCAAAAAGTTGGATGGAGCGAGGTTGGTAGTGTCGCACGGAAGCCGAAGAATAAGATGCGAGACTGGGTAGGAAGAGGAATGGGGTTTAGGAGGACCGAAAGGGGTGGGCAGGGATTAGGCTGAGAAAGAGAGGAGATCATGGATTAGTACATCAGGGTGATTGCGCTGAGAAAGCTATCTAGGAATACTATAAGAGAGTAGTGCTAGACGGTATGATAATATAGATGGTGGAGATGTTGGAAGAAGTGGAAGTGATGAAATTGGGATTACAGGTTCTGGAAAAGGCGGAATCACTAGAACAGGCAGTATAGGGAGAAGGAGGAGATTGTGGAGGAGGAGTTGTGTTGATGTTGTGGCGGTGTTGGTGATGGTGTTGAGTAGTAATGTATGTTGAAAATGAGCCATTTTGTAGGATCCGGGCAGGACCCCGGAAGTGACGTCATGTCACGTGATTGGGCGGTCATGTTGGGTTGTCATGATAGTGCACGTGGGTGGCCATGTTGTGATGTCATTATCATGATAATAGGTGGTAGGAGCGCGTATGCGCAGCGTGTTGTTATGGGGACACGTGCTCCGTCTCACCCCTAACAACCCGACAATAGATATCGAATTAATCCAAACAACCCGACAATCTTTAGAAAACTGACCCAAACACTCCCGAAAACACTCCCAAATAAAGCTAGGATAGTATCCTTAATGAGGGTATGAGACGTATGAAGAGGTAATCATTGCGCTCATTTTCATAGCTTTCATTTTTTGAGACGTATGATTTTGAGCGCATCGTGCTCATTTTCATAGCTTTCATTGCTTCATAACACGAAAAGTGGGATTCCGTGGGTTTAGTATCCTTAAAATATAGGGTAGTATCGTTACCTAATGTCCGACCATATAATGGACGCGTAATTTATCACAGAAATGGGTTTATTACAATAATGGTTGGTTTATTACAATAGTGTTTTTTTTAACTGAGAGATAAACTGGAAGGGGCGCCGTCCCTGTCCCCGGAGCCCTACTGCCCCTTGCCCCTGGAGCTCCTGAAGTCCCGGTCCCTCGAGTTTCTGGCGAGTTACTAAATCGGTACGGGCAGGATTCGGGAGTGTTTTCGGGAATGTTTTGGACAGTTTCCTGAAGATTGTCGGGTTGTTTGGATTAATTCGATATCTATTGTCGGGTTGTTAGGGATGAGACGGAGCACGTGTCCCTATAACAACACGCGTTGCGCATACGCATTCCTACCACCTTTTTTCATGATAATGACACCACCACATGGCCACCCACGTGCACTATCATGACAACCCAACATGACCGCCCAGTCACGTGACATGACGTCACTTCCGGGGTCCTGCCCCGGGGTCCTACAAAATGGCTCATTTTCAACATGCATAACTACTCAACACCATCACCAACACCGCCACAACACCAACATCAACACAACTCCTCCTCCATAATCTCCTCCTTCTCCCTATACTGCCTGTTCTAGTGATTCCGCCTTATCCAGAACCTGTAATCCCAAATTCATCACTTCCACGTCTTCCAACATCTCCACCATCTATATTATCATACGTCTAGCACTGCTCTCTTATATTATTCTCAGATAGCCTTCTCTGCACCATCACCCTGATGTACTAATCCATGACCTCCCCTCTTTCTCAATCTAATCCCTGCCCACCCCTTTCAATCCTCCTAAACCTCATTCCTCTTCCTACCCAGTCTCGCATCTTATTCTGGGGCTTTCCTGCGATACTACCAACCCGCCACATCAACCATATGTGCCTTGCTCCATCCAACTTTTTGACCTCTTTTAACTCCACCTCATTTTTGTTCACTGTTAGTTGTTAAAATGTCAAATTAATGAACAATAAGATATTCTTATGACTAAGAAATATGGGACAAATGAGTTTTAGATGCCCAAAACAAGCAGAAACAGAGGCATTTGCCCATCCCCAAAGGCGTCAGGGGACTATGATACACTACACTTCTGGAAGCGGAGATTATGCATGTTGGTAAACGTACCAATCGGATAAAATAGCACCCCTCCTCCACCACCCCCGCCTTCACCATGTTGGGCACTGGATGATCATGATAATGACGTCACACGATTGAGTTACCAGGATAATCCGCGTCTATGTAATGTGACTAGGTCATTCTATGATAAATCCCCGGGAGTTGGGGGGGGGGGTCTCCTCGCCTTAACCAGAGCAGGAACCTTTAGTATAAATATTACATACCTTTATGTGGCAATAAATGGTAAGTGGTAAAGTCCATCGGCAAAAGCTGTAACTGGAATTAGTATACATTAGTTATAACATTATCGGTTAATTTGTTGTAACATAACGGGTTGAAAAAAGTTATAACATTATGCGTCGATTTTTATAACATAACGGGTTGAAAAAAGTTATAACATTATGCGTAGTTTATAACATTATCGGTTGTTTACTACATTTTTTGTAACATTATGCGTTGGTGTAACATTATGCGGCGTTGTAACATTATCGGTTGTAACAAAGCTTCCCAAGTCACCATCTATAAATTGGGAGAATATCAATCAGATTGCCTCTTTCGCTAACAAACAGTGAGAAAAACTGATAAATAGCACATATAACAAAAACATTCCCCTTCATTTTTTGGGGATGGTCTGTGAACCCGGAAGGGTGCAGAATGTGTGGTGCCCGCACAGAACCTCTGAGGTTAGCAAGACACCTACTGTTAATTTTGGGAATACCGAGCTAATTGACCTTTCTCTAACAAGATTTCTGACAAACCGATAATAGATTGTAAACCCAAAAATGACAGGACCCCTTTTGGGAGCCTTATGACACAAAAAGGGTGATATTTGGGGGCCCGAAGAGCACCACCATGCTTCCTAGGGCTCTATCAATAAATTTGGGAATATCAAGCAGATTGCCCCTTTCTCTAACAAACAGTCGGAAACAATGATAATAGCCCATATAACAAAAACATTCCCCGTCCTCTTTACCACTGTGGCTATCAAGACTCCTACTGTTCATTTGGGGAACATCGAGCTATTTAACCCTTTCTCTAGCAAGATTTCAGACAAACCGATAAGATTGTAAATCCAAAAATCACAGAATCGAATAAAAGTAATTTATTAGTAATCAATTTGATTAGTTTGATCTCAGGTTAGTATCGATTGTTAAAAAATGTAGAATATCTCAGATTGTTTCATTGTTTTATTTAAACTGTCTCGTAAACTACCGTGCTTTCTCGGCAATTATCGCATTCGGCCGCTCACCAAAATCCTCGTAAATTACCGAATGCAACTTCGTGACTACTCGTCAATTAACAAAACAAATAATAGCCGCTGCTACTGCGATCCAACAAAAGTCGGTTGTTATTAAGCGGGAACATTAATAATATTCCGGTGTGACAGGAATGGAAGTCCGTAGGAAAATTAGTCCCTCTGGACTATTATTCCGCGGAATTATAGTCCTAGGTCTAACATTTCTAGGAATAGTAGTCCGCCGGACTACTATTCCTAGAAATGTTAGACCTAGGACTATAATTCCGCGGAATAATAGTTCAGAGGGACTAACGTTCCTACGGACTTCCATTCCTTTTACACCGGAATGTGGACCAATGTTTACAAAAAGCAGGTACACAAGTTGTTCTCGTGTATTATTTAGTTTTATGTCGGCATTTGCTATGGGAATGGCCCGAGTTTTGTACAAAATAAGTGTTCACCTCAAAGTTACTCTTTAGTCATAGCTGCTGATACTGACGCTTTGGGACACGCTTGAACTATTGTATACGGGAATTTATGTTGACATGCGCTGTAGTATGGTCCAATAAATCACATTTCATTTCGACTTGCGCTATAATATGATGCTTGAACATAATTAATTTTGACGTGCGCTGTACCCTCGATTTCGACCAACAGCTGTCACTGAGGGCGGAGGGAGAGACTCAATTGGAGCATTGTATGTGGGAATTAGTTTTGATTTGGTGTTCATAACCTCATAGTGCGCAAAGGGTGGGTCTGAGTGGGGAAGGTGGATCCGTAAAACATCGTAATCTGAGCGTCATAAAATCTCTCAGCCGAGTGCCAGCGGGTAAAATGCGCAAAAAGTTATGTCTACCAGGATTTCATGGCTTTTATCCAATTTAACACGAAATTAAAACAAATTTATACAGGTAGGTTTGTGCAAGCCATAAAAAGACCGTAAACCAGCTGCTTCTACGTGAATAAATCTAATATATATCGGATTTTAACAGAATGTCTGCAGAAAATACTCTATTTCATTACACCCGACTTTGAGTCTTGGGTGAATATTGACGAACTTGCAAAACTGAATTTATTATTGCTACCTTCTTCCAAGAAAAAGCGCACGAGACACCGACACCGCTAAGTACCCTAGCCATTCGTGCCTTCGCCGCGCCTAGACATGAAAAATGAAAGAAAAACTAAAATACAGTCATTGTTGAGGATCGAAAGGGGCTTGCCCCACACCGTCCACGCACGCCTTCGGTACGCAAAACATTTCAAGTTGAGCGAGGACGTTATTTTTCCAAAATCCGCACCTATCTCGCATTTCTAGGTGGGTAATAAAGAGTCGCGTATCCCCTTCCCATGGGGATTTTTTTGCGGCTAATCGGGTATCATCGTTTATACCACTTTTACCGTGGGAGGGGTAGGGTGGAGGCGGGTACTGAAGGACTGCTGACTTTCTCCGTAGGTACAAACTTTGTACGATGGAAAGGGGCTTTTCGCGCTTTTATAATAAATTTTGGGATAAAGGTCAAAAAAGAATGATAGTTATTCATTTAGTTATTGGGGATTTTACCGACACTTTCGACAGTTAGGGTCACCTCGTGTCGTATAGTTGCAGGAAGCCAGAGAGAACCACAGAGCAATGGCTAGCAAATGCCAGGCTCGCCAACGTACCAACTCCACACGCGGAGGGTTAGCATTGGTTGAAGACAAGTACACCATCGACGTGCATTAGGCCTTAGTACACGACGCTACCGCACCCTGTTACAACCAGTAGTGTATAAATTTACCAGTAATGTCGAAATCGACCAGTAATGTCGAAAAAATTAACC
The DNA here is from genome assembly GCA_031216915.1 of Pictodentalium vernedei. NCBI lineage: Eukaryota > Metazoa > Mollusca > Scaphopoda > Dentaliida > Dentaliidae > Pictodentalium > Pictodentalium vernedei. Next base: position 48,200,094 of record CM062289.1, read on the forward strand.
AGTAATGTCGAAATCAACCAGTAATGTCGAAAACATCGACCAGTAATGTAAAAATCCGTAATGTCGAAAAATTAACCAGTAGTGTCAAACAGTGACGACCAAAATGACGATTTTTCGCAAAAATTTCAATATTTTTTCGGGTTGCTCAAATTGTACTTTTGCCTATATTTATCGACTTTTAACCATTTTCGCGCAAGTTTAAACACATTTACCCCAGTAAATATGGAATTTTATGTTTAACAATTATTTCCCTCTTTCATATGCACAACATATCCCATCCTATTTGCTCTCTCTCTCTCCTCTCTCTCTCTCTCTCTCTCTCTCTCTCTCTCTCTCTCTCTCTCTCTCAGCTCTCCCTTTCTCGCTCTCCTCTTTCTCTCTATCTATCTCCCCTCTCTTTCTATCCCATGTCCCTGTGCCTTTGCCCCCCTCCCTCTCTCCCTCCCTCCCCCTCTCTCTCTCTCTCTCTCTCTCTCTCTCTCTCTCTCTCTCTCTCTCTCTCCCCTCTCTCTTTCTCTCTCTCCTCTTTCTCTCTATCTATCTCCCCTCTCTTTCTATCCCATGTCCCTCTGCCTTTGCCCCTCTCTCTCTCTCTCTCGCTCTCTCTCTCTCTCTCTCTCTCTCTCACTCTGCCTTTGCCCTATCTATCTGTCTGTCTGTCTGTCTGTCTGTCTGTCTGTCTGTCTGTCTGTCTGTCTGTCTGTCCCTCTGCTTTTGCCCCTACCTCTACCTCTCCTTCTCTCTCTCCCCTTCCTTCTCTCTCTATCGCCTATCGCTCTCTCCCTATCCCCGTTTCCCTCTGTCTTTGTCCAACTCTCTCTCTCTCTCTGTCTCTCTCCCCTCTCTCTCTCTCTCTCTCTCTCTCTCTCTCTCTCTCTCTCCCTCCTTCCCCCTCTCTCTCTCTCTCTCTGGATATATAATGAATTGATACGGCGCTGAAATATTTAGTCTAGTATTTAGCGCTCGCACAGATAGACATACAGTCACACATGTAGGCTGGCAAGTGTGTAGGCAGGCAGGTTAAAAGCATCCAGGCAGACGGACAGAAATCCAGACAGACAGATAGCAATGTGGCGTGTGAAAAATAACCCCTAGACGAGGATAGACAACTGAATGACGGAAAGACAGGCAGACCTACATACAAAGATTGATTGGTTGATTGATAGATTGATTGATGTCGTTTACGACACTTAGTTGAAAGCACGCGCACCATACACGTGTCATTTCGGCATGTGGCTTGGCACACGAAGTCAACGTGCACCTGGGATAAAGTGTCATTCCCAAGGACACGACTTAACTCACCTCGTCAGGTATAGAACCCGGATATTCATCAAATTGAATTGCGAGGCAATTTCTCGATTGAGCTAATAGTGCTCCCCACGTACATGCGGGTACATGCGGGTGACGCAGACTGACTGATTGATGGATGTAGGTAAAATGACAGGTAGCAAATTAGTAGAACTAGATGATAGACATGTAGCAAATATCGGGTAGTGACTGACATTATAATAGTCAGTCATTAAAGCACACGACCAGGGGTGTCATCGGGGGGGGGGGTGGCTATACCCCCCTTCCCCCTCGGAAAGTGTTAGTGCCCCTCATTTTGGTCGTCACTTTTTGACACTACTGGTTAATTTTTCGACATTACGGACA